>CM046442.1:123655612-123898112 GCA_025506515.1 Flaveria trinervia | reverse complement strand
GTTTAACGGTCCCGTTACAACGTGCTGGATCCAAGATCGACTTAATTAGTCATTGTTTTTAATAATTTTCATTTCACGTTTGTTGTTAGTTGTTTTTACGTTTACTTTTCCTTTAGTTTTGTTTTTTCACTTTAATTTTTTTAAAACAAGCTTTTTCAGTGTTGGTAGTGATTAACAGTAATATGATATTGGTATTAATTAGTTTGCATGATTTTACGTTCCCTCTATAACCAAAGGCCTAATTGAGTTAATATTAGAAATTTACTACACTCTTTTTCTATGAAATAATCAGTTTGACCAAAAATAAAGAATTGATTTTATAAATGGAAAATAGGAAGAGGTGGCTGCCTAGAAATTACTATGAAATATTGAAATGGCCACTAAAGTGTCGTTGGAAAAAAAAGAAAAATGGCCCCTAAAGTCTTGACGGTCAAAGTATACTAATAAAGTGGACCAACCACTTAGAGAAGTGATCGCAAAATGTAGTAGACAATTTATTGATAAAAGTTCCTTTTTCACATTTATTTTTATTTTATTTATATAAAATGTGAGTGTAAAAATAACGACTTGGGTTGTTTGATAATTTTGAATTATAAGTGTTAAATCAATAAAATATTTGAACCATTAAGATGACTGAATCATTAAAAGCTAGTGTATCATTTAACTATACAATTTTTATTTAAAAACCAATTTCTAGTATAAAATGTTTTCATGCATATGTTTTGACATAAATTTATTCAGAAATAAGTCACGTCAAATATATAAGTTTTCATTTAACGGTATAAATTCGAGTACTTTATGTTTCAACGTAAATTTAGTTCGGAAACGAGTGATGGTGATTGTAATACATGTGATTTTTTTATGTACGCTTTGATTTAATCTATCTTTCGACATTAATTTGTTTGGAATAAAGAGACGTTTCAAGTTCAACGGTATAACTCAAGTTACTTTACAGTTTGTCGTGAATTTAACCAAAAGACAAGTTGGATCGATTGTTAGTCTTTATCGTACCGCATACGCTACCAACGCAACGTACGTCAGGTAAAATACTAGTAATATATAAAATATAGATATCATATTATTATTATATCATGGCCATTGAATTATGTGGATTGGAGGAAGGGGTTGAGTTTTAATGCTTTTAACCTTGATGTCGACGTTTCTAATTCTACCACTGCTGTTGTATTAACTCAACAAATATGTATTTAAATCAAAGTTTATTTAAATGGTTAATATGTGCTTATTTGATATACACTAGAAAAATGTATTATTCGTTAGCGTAACTCAACTATAAGGGTGGGAGGGACACACTCGCCGTAAGAGCATGATGTTCTCTGGCGCCCCACACTAGGGCGGGATTTTGGCGAATAACGACACACCTACTCCGGACATTTGGTCCCTTTTGACCGTGAACCCCGTCCCCCTCCCAACGGCAACTTAAAAAAATTAAAACACTATAAACACCAAACAATTACCACAAATTTTATACACTAATCTTAAACATCTTTTCTATTCAATTATGATATTATATATTCTGGAATCCAATAAAAAATCCACAAAATCCCATGCACAAACCATCAAAATAAAGATTCATTTTAGAATAAAGTGTTTAAACACTTTAACATCACTATTGGTGAAACGAGTTAAACCACTAATCAACTAAACTCTAAATAGATAAGAATGAATCTGATGACGAGTTATTTTAAAGTATATATTCAAACGGTAAAATTTTTGCATTTACTTTTATTTCATATACATTTTATTTTTATAATTATATTATAACATAATTAATTTTTTATTTTTAAATATGTAGAAACATCGTTGGACGAGCGGATACAATGAGTATATCATCCTCATAGAGTTAACCGAATATAAAAATACACGAACTAAACCATTAATCAACTGAACTCCAATTGGAGGAGAATGAATATGACGACGAGTTGTTTTAACATGATATGTATTCAAACGGAAATATTTTTGCATTTACTTTTATTTGAATACATTTTATTTTTATAATTATATTACAACATAGTTAATTTTTTATTTTTAAATATGTAGAAAAATCGTTGGGCGAGCAGATGCAACGACGAGGATATCGTCCTCAAAGACTTAACCCAATATAAAAAGGTTTTATGATAAAAAATGTTTACAAGCATCAAGGTGCGGAAGGTTGTAAGAAAACATACCAAATGGGAGCCGGTGGAGGTTTTGGCTATGAAGTTTGATACTCAAAAATCAAAGTGGACTAAAACTTTGAAATCGGGTTCAAACGTAAGCTCAAATGAGCTCATTACAAGCCCCCTTCCCAACCTCAACGAATACGCCACACCAACCGGCCAAGACATAAATACAGTAAAACAGGGGAGTCTTCGAGCAAAAATGTTGGATGAGGCCATTAGTGATTGGAGCGAAGATGGATAAAAATTGATGCAAAAAAGGGAACGAGAAACGCTTCGTATGAAAGTAACCGAATCAAAATTGGCATTCCTAGACTTACAACAAGATAGGTTGCTTCATGAAACGTTAAACCGGACATGGAGATAGTCCTTAAAACACACGACGATATTCCTGAGTCGATGTTGAAAAATGCCCTAGAACGCAAACGAAAAATTACCCGTCTACGCTATTGGGAGTTTGATTTATAGATTTTTATTTTAGTATTTTTAATTTCTAATGTTTTATTTTAATTTTATGTGTGTGGTGAGAACACCCCTCCACCTCAACTTCGTTTCGGTAAATACTTTTTTTAATGTCCCAAAATTTTAACATACCCGTCGTAATCTATGTTTCAATCCAGCCACAAAACGCGAGTGATTTCTCTAGTTTAAAACAAGTGATGTAATTTCATTCAGTTGTAAGATAAAAGTAATTTCGTTCTTGTTTATATTATAATGCAGTTTTTTTTATAGCTATTTGTGTATAATTTCTAGGGAACTTCCAATTTGTGTTTTAAGATGTTTTTGTATCTTTTATAAAAGTGGCACATTCATAAAGGTGATCGATCGAATATATAAACGACTAAATGCAAGAAATAATATGATTCTTTTTATAGATATGTAAAATAAAGCAGTAGCATTTTTATTTACATTTTTTTATTACCAACAAAACACATATAATTTTACTTTTATAATATAATTTTTTAGTATCTGAGCAATAATTTGTTAAAGTTATGTTCAATTGAAAATGTTGAAGTTTGAACTTCTTTTTCTCAAGCAAAGTCATGGCGGTTTCTTGTAAAGTTCCCAACTCAGTCAAACAATAAATAAATAAAGTAGCACCAAAGAAGACATTATGTATGATCAGTGGTTACTTAGTGGAAAGTTTTATTGTTTTATTTTTCCTTTTCAAAAAAACAAAACTAAATTATAGTAATCTAAATTGCTCGATAATATTCATATTATAACGTAACCGACGACACTTGTAACATTCACTTCAATACTAATGATAATCTTACTTGTATAATTATAATAATTATAATAAATTGTGCAATGATACCACTTACAAGTTACAATAGCGTCTCTATTTTAATTTTGCTTATAACTATTAATATGAGCAAAAGCATACACGAATAAAATATAAATTTATGATAATTAAACGAGTAAAATTGTTCTCACTAACAAAAGTAAAAAGTGAAAGGGTTGTTGATTAAATTTTAATTTGGAAAGAAGAAATTTATTTTTCACAATATGTTATTTCCATAATAGGCAATTTATTTGAAATAATTACCAGTGTCCATAGTCTCATTTAAACTGTTTTGAACTTCAATTTACAACCCAATGCAAATTACCATCCTTAATCAAACACGATAAACTTGAATCATGTAATATATTTAGGGTGTTTACGTTATGATTTTTAACTGTTTTACTGTACAAATTACCTCCCCTAGTTCGATCATGATCAATTTTACCATTTGTTACTTTTTTTCTAAAGAAAATATGTTAAATATGATGTGTGATATATGTTATAAATAACCATATAATCGTTTATTTATGATTACATGTAAAGGAGTGATGTAATTTCGTTTTCATTTAACAAACAATTTCTTAATCGTTTGCGTATAGCTTCTAGGGAACTTCCAAATCATTTAACTTGCTTTTCCATATATTTTCTTCATCTTTTTAATTGGTATATTCATAAACGTAATGTAATAAATAAAAGACAAATATTTTGTTTAAAGGTAATATATAAAATAAAGCAGTTGTTTAATAACATGTGATATCTTTATTGTATTATTTTCCAATTAAAGTAATTTTAGTGTCATCCTAAAACTTAAATCGAATTATCTAAGACAACAAAAACGAATATGATATATTGCTCTTAAAATCATATCAGATGTTGATATCATAATAAAATTATACATTATATAAGCAGATTACCATCAAAATATATAGGTTGAAATGTCACAATTATTCGTAAAAGAGTATGACTGATTTATCTCTATAACTATTTAGCTATATTTTAGCATATTTATTAATTGCTAAAAGTTAATTCTTTTTTAAATTTTTACATCTTCCATTATTTTTAAATTGTTTGCAAACAAACTTCCATGATGTTCTTCTATATGATTAGAAGATAAATTTTGTACGCAAAAGTAATTTTTCTTAAATGACAAACATACATCACTTTTAAACTAGTGTTTAATTAAGACTTAATTTCATATGAAACTTTGAGCTTGTTTTTATGCGCAAAGTCATTGTTGGTTTCTAGCAAAAAGTCTAACTCACTATACATACATAAATATAGAATTTGTTACTAATACGACCATAGCTAAAATATACTTTCTAATTAAACGCGATCGTCAAACTATCTCAAACAATGCCTTGGAACAACAATAAAAGAAATGTTACACTAGGTACCAGGTTGTAAGCCAATCTAGACACAATATTCTTCTAACAATGAGAACGAAAGTTAAAATAGTCACCACTCCACAACGAAAAACATTTGATTTGTTGTTGAATAAGAAACACATTGATCATTAGCTTGAAGCAAAGCATCTAACACACAAACATACATTAGAGATCATATGTGCACACCGTGTCATTCATGAAGACGCTCTAACACTACATCATATAACATATTACATTATAAATGTGACACACATTCTTATAGACTTGACATGACATGCGTACAAACAAGAAGAGGGTGATGAGTCGTCCCTAAAGAAATGCTTTCACCCGTCCCTTGATCACACATGTTCGTTGAATAGAAAAACAAACGATAAACCGCAAACTTATGTTATAATATACTCTCATCACATAATACTCTAATATTCATCCTGTGTGATGATTAAACCTCTCTAATCATACACAATGACAAGCTTAACGAGAAGAACCTTGTTCATCCAGAAAACCTTAAAGATAAGAAGGTATCATCCAATAATAAACATAATATGAATAAAATAAACACAATATATCATATATAACGTTATCAAGTATTATAAATGATCTATTTATTAAAAATATCCTAAAAATAAAAATTAAGCTTTAAACTTTTTAACGATAGAGGATTATATGTCTTAATAAATAAAACTAACCCATGATTCTTAGTCCAAATGATTGGCATCAGATATCCTAACACTTCATTAAAATAGGAGAACAATATTAGTCTCAAGTCCCATCTATAACAAAAAAAGGTTCTAGGCTGCGTCAATTAGTTTTTTCTCACCTAAGATGAATTTTCTTTCGATGATGGTCTTCGATTCCGTACCCGAGTAATAAAAATAATAGAGTTGCTCTGTCAACAACCCTTTAGCCATTAAAAAAATAATTAAAAGTAGCAAGTTGCTAAAATTGATAATTTAGACCACATGTATACAAGTCATTTTATTTGATTCCAAAAATAATTTAGTTTAAAAACACGATTTTAGTTAAGCTATACTATTATAAAATTCAACAGGGTCAACCGTCAACTTTTAATTTTCCAAAGTATTTAAAATTTATTTGTAGACTATGAAATTAAAATAAATATTTACTCATGGTAGGGACACTCACCCAACAACCTCTATAAAACGAACTTCATACCGAATTCAAACACACACCAACACTTAAACAAACAAACACACACACAAACAAATACCAGATATGGCACCAATCGATACTCCCTTGACGTTCACGGTCCGGAGACGTGCACCGGAGCTCATCGGTCCGGCTAAACCCACGCCGCGAGAACTCAAACCTCTCTCCGACATCGATGATCAAGAAGGCCTTCGGTTTCAAATCCCCGTGATCCAATTTTACCGCCATGATCCCAAAATGAAGAATAAGAACCCGGCTAGTGTGATCCGGGAGGCGCTGGCTAAAGTGCTGGTGTTCTACTATCCGTTTGCTGGACGGCTAAGGGAAGGGCCGGCTAGGAAACTGATGGTTGATTGTACTGGTGAGGGTGTGTTGTTTATTGAAGCGGAGGCTGATGTGACATTGAAGCAGTTTGGAGAGCGTCTCCAACCGCCATTTCCTTGTTTGGAAGAACTCCTTTATGATGTTCCCGGATCGGGTGGTGTTCTCAACTCGCCGTTGCTACTTATTCAGGTGAAATTTTGTGACGAATTCTATAACTATGATAAAAGCCTTTGTCATTTTTCGTAAACGAATCAAACTAACTCGTATGAGTTTAACATGATAAAACTTGAATCAAACCGAACTTAAATGATTAAATGAAACGTGACTCGAGCTTATATCGAGTTTCTATAATATTAAAGAGTTTGATTAGACTTTCGAGCTTATTATTCATACAATTTTTTTATATATCAAATATATATTTACATCATAATAGTTATTATGCATAGATTTCTAAAATAAAGTTTTTAAATGATATATACTATGTCATATATAAAAGATCATAGTTATAAATACATAAGAATAATAATATTAAATGTATATAAGAAAAAGAAATATTATAATATATAAATAAATAACAAATAAATGTGACCTAGATATAAGATCCACTTATGATTCATGCTCAAGTTTTAAAAGCAAAACTAAAAATGAGCCAAAAGCTGAAGTTAAAATAACTAGAGACTTAACTCTGCTCGTTTACATCCTTAGAACCTATAATTAAGTTTTGATAATTTACTGATAAACTAAGGATACAACTATCGATGGTTTTTCAACTATATTACTCCGGGTTTTACATGTTTTTTTATGGTTTACTCAAAACTGATTTGTTTATATTATCTCTAGTTAATTAACTCATGACGGAACCATCAACGATGGAGGTTCTAGTTTAGCCTACGCAACCGCGTGTGGGACTGTGAGGGCCTGTTTACAAAAATAGAAAATATCATTTTCCTTTTTTAATTTGCAAAGTACATAATTAGTAAAGAGAAACATCAATGTTTTAAGATATTTTGTTTAGATGGTGCTCTTGTATACATATGTTTTTGATCAAATATGTTGTTCACAATATTTTCTGAAAACGATATTGTTTAATCCAGTTAGTTTTGGTCACCTTTTTTCAATAGAAGTTGATGTTTCCAGAAATCTAAATGTTTGGTTACATGAAATTAATTAACTAAAAAAAGAATATTATTTAAGTTAAATACGTATAATTTTATACATCTAAAGATGCCCACCAGTTTGTTAAATACAAGTCTAACTTTTTATTATATTGACTGATTTTTAATTTGTTTTAATAAAAAGTGACACATTATCACGGTGGTCCCAACACTCACCATATGTGTGACACAATCATTACGATTTTCTTTTGGTTATAATAGTGATTATATTAATATATATTAGAGATGTTATCCATTCATTTCAAGGGAAAATGTGTTATAAACTGACTCAAAATTTAGACTAGAAGCATAATTTTTAAAAAGTAACATGAAAACTTTAATATAACCTTCTCATAAAGACACTTCGTGCGATCAATCTTAGAAACAAGTTTAAAAGATTACATTGTTTCTATTATATTAAATTATATTATATAGACTCATTACTTAAATTTTTTTTATTTATAGGTGACTCGATTGTTATGCGGAGGTTTTATCTTTGCTTTAAGACTGAACCACACCATGAGTGATGCACCAGGGCTCGTTCAATTCATGACAGCACTAGGTGAAATGGCTCAAGGTGCATCAAAGCCTTCGACGTTGCCCGTGTGGCAAAGGGAGTTGCTATTTGCACGAGACCCACCACAAGTGACTTGCACTCATCGCGAGTACGAACAAGTAGAAGACACTAAGGGTACGATAATCCCACTAGATGACATGTCACACAAATCATTTTTCTTCGGGCCTGCTGAGGTATCAGCATTACGTAGGTTTGTTCCATCATACCTTAAAAAATGCTCCACTTCGAGGTGCTAACCGCTTGCCTCTGGCGTTGTCGTACCATCGCGCTACAACCAGACCCCGAAGAAGAGATGCGCATCATTTGCATTGTGAATGCGCGCACCAAGTTTAATCCTTCTCTTCCAGTTGGATATTATGGAAACGGGTTCGCCTTCCCAGTTGCCATTTCCACAGCTAAAGAGCTAGCCACCAAGCCGTTGGCTCACGCGTTGGAGCTCGTGATGAAGGCTAAATCGGATGTCAATGAAGAGTACATGAGATCTATAGCCGACTTGATGGTGATCAAGGATCGACCCCACTTTACAGTGGTTCGAAGCTACCTTGTCTCGGATGTGACTCGAGCCGGGTTTGATGTAGTTGACTTTGGGTGGGGAAAAGCGGCCTATGGTGGACCGCTAAAGGCGGGGTAGGTGCGATCCCAGGTGTTGCTAGTTTCTATATACCATTTACGAACCATAAGGGCGAGTCTGGTATCGTCGTGCCCATATGTTTGCCAAGCGCGTCAATGACAACATTTGTCAACGAGTTAGATAAAATGTTGGCGAAAAACCTAGTTCAGGATCACAATCTACAGTTTCTTTCAAGGCTATAAGATGGTATATTTTGTGTTTTTAGTTCAATATGTTGCTATATAATGGTGTACCATATGTATTATTCAGTTGTAACCCTAAATACATATGTTGAATGTATGAATTTTAAAGATTTTTGTGGCTAAAATAAACGAGTAATCTTTTTGATTGGATTTACAATTTATTTAAGGCCCCTATGTAAAGGCCCAAGAATAGCCTTCATTGTTCATATAATACAATTAGTATTAGTAGAAATTTGATCTTTTTGATGACAAAAGGAGAATTTATTGGTTTCAAAATATTTTAACCTAGCCGGTTCAATGATGCCAATTTGATATAAAATTAACAAAAAAAAATGTAGAGTTTGTGTATAAATAAAGGAGTTGAAGCTCGAGCTAAACTCAAATACAATAACCTAATCTTTAGTTTTCTATGAAATCTTGAATTCTCACAAATAAATTTCTTTTTTAAGATTTATGACACATAGGTTGTTAAGCAAGTCGTTTGTGAAAATATTATAATTCAAAGGTGATATTCTTATTGACTAAAGGAGAGATATATACATGTGTACAAGGAGAAATCATAGGAGGAAACTAACCTAGTCCCATGCAAAAATAACATGTCACTTTCTTAATGTAAACATAAAAGCATAAGATATATGTGATAGACTTTTTAAGGGATTGTTAATTTTGAAGTTAGGGTTGTAAACTAATCAAACGAAAATGAACAAGTCATTTTTCATGTTTGTTCATTTAACATTAACCAACATGAACATGAACATGAACGTAAAAGAACAGGAATTTTGATGTTCATATTCGTTTGTTAAGAAAATCATGTTTGTTTATGTTTGTTCGTTTATAATCTACATAAGCAGTTCACGTACTAATAATCTTTTGGCTTAGTGGTTTAATGAGAAGGTGGGAGGCTTTGCCTCTATTGGATGTCCAAGGTTCAAACCTTGGCGTTGACAAATTATTAGTAAGTGTTAATAACTTTTAACTACTAACCAGCCGTTTAAAAAAAACCAACAATAGTTCACGAACCCAAATGAAACATAAATGAACATAACTAGAAAAACGTAAATGAACACAAAAGAACATGTTTAATACATAAAAAACTGAAAGACATTAATCACAAACAAAAATGTTAACACATACATACACACCCACATATATATACACATACATGAGTGAACTTAAATACTTAACTATTTAAATAAACTTAAAAGAATGGACACATACCAACATAATTTAACAAACACAAATGGATGATTATAAACAAATATAAACGAACGAATATAAACAAATTGTTTATTCGTTTAATTAAATTTACACAAAAACAAATGTTGTTCATGTATTCTTGTTAATTAAATAAATAATCGAATATAAATGAACTTTTCATCAAAAACTTCACAAATTGTTTATTGAAAATTTGGTTTAGTTACAAACCTAACAAAGTCAAATAACATATTTTCCCAATTACTCTTCACTTTGATAGTTACTTAAATAATAATACTTAATTATTAGTGTAATAAGTATCATTACTTAAACAATAAGTATCCTTGAACAATTGTCACGCCTTTTATTCTTTATAATAAAGTTAAGCTTTACTATTAATTTTCTAATATACGAACCTTTTTCCCGCCTATTAAACATGAAATGTGTAACTTATACTAATTTTTGTTTTCTTATTCTTTTTTTTATTTTATTTACTTATTTTTCTTATTTTATCTTTTCTCATAACTTTTATCTTACAAATTTATCTTTATTATTATTAGTTAGTTAATTTTAATCCTTTTATAAAATATAACTTTACTTATAGATTCTTAATTTATTATAAATTCTTTTATTGTTCAATTTAGTTATATACACAAATGGTCAAACAAGTGAATGGTGTAATTACAAAATCAACAAATGCATTCTATTAAGGTTCATATATTTTTCAAAAAGTGTTGGTAAATTGCTGCACTCAATGTAAGAAAGATGCATGCATCATGTGTAATTTCTAGGTAATTTTTATGTCTATATTTATAGACATGGTGAAACTATAAGAAAATAAAGACCTTAGGTATCAATATTAATACAAAATTTGATAGTTCTTGAGCCAACTGAACTCATACTTGTCTCTTAACTCCATCCAGAAGATCATTTATCCTTTCAAATGCCACATAGTCCTACGTTAACATCTTAAGATTTAAATTTGATTTTACTTCTTGAGGTTTCTTAAAAATAGTCATTTTCCTTCAAAAGAATAAAAACATCAATATAACTCCAAAATTTACACAATTTGTTTCAGTTTTAGTCCAAAAGTTTTATTAGTTGTTTTAACTTCATCCAAATTAATAAAACTTTTGAAGTAAAATTGAAACAACATATGAAACTTTTGAAGATAAAATAAACATTTTTAATCTTTTGGAGGAAAGTGGTTACTTTAGTCAAACGTTAGGAAGCAAAATTGAAATTAACTTAAATCTTAAATTCATGGCGTAGGCTATATCGAATATTAATAAAAGGAGACACTCGTCTCTTTTAATCTTCTCTAAATGAGCCATATATAAACCCGAATCTTGTACTCCTCCCATCTTAGATGTACATTAATCAGTTACAAATCCTAAACATGTTTTGTAACTAGTTTGGTTGGTTCTCGGCCGGTTCGAGTCGAGTCAACCAGTTTTAACGAAATTGACTATAAATAGGTCCCAACCTAGGGTTTTCAACGATTCTAAACTGGTTTCGAAACAGTTCTTTTTTGGTTTGGGTTGTCAGTTTCGGTTTGCGAACTGGTTTGGATGTTTACCCCTAATCCCCCGCTATTTTGATTTTATTTTTTTTATTTGTGGGCTGCTACAATTGGGAGTTGGGTCAGTGATCATGGGCCGTGCGAATACAGGGCTGCACAGCCCACTTAGGAAGCATTTCAGACAAAAGTTGTATGGTAGGCAAACCGGGTTGAGCCATACCCGAAACCGGGTTCAAACCGGGTTAGGTCCAATCGGTTTTTTTGTACCCGGGTATTGGTGAACCCGGGTACGAACCAGGGTCAGGTTCAGTTACTTGAAAACCCTACCCGTCATACCCGGGTAGGGTAGGGTCCGGTCCGGAACCGGGTCTAATACCGGGTTTAGTTTTTTCTTCTTCTTTTCTTTTCTTGTTTTTATGTCCAATATCAGGTTCAATTCGGGTTTTAACCGGGTCGGGTTCGGTTCGGGTCGTGTTCACTAAAAAACTCAAACACTAAATCCGGTTCTGACCCAACGAGTTTAAACGGGTCCAACCCAGGTATGCCTCCCATCAGATGCTACCCATACCGGGTCCAGGTCGGATCCGAATCTGATTTTTATGCCCACCTCTAACTCGTCCCACTTAAAAGGGTTTGAGAGAAAGTTGTAGTGTATATAGTTAAAAGTTAGTGTATACAAATAACTCTTATATTGTAACTTTTTTTTTAATTTGTTAATGTTTAGTTAACTAATAATGTTATGTCAAGTTACATCAAAATAGAAGGTAGACGGGCAACAAGCTGCGCCACCACCCCTTTCTGAATAGCAAATCCTAACCTTCCAAAAACAAATCCTTGCCTCCCCGGGGTTGAGCAATGGTTGTCTATGACCCGTTGGACCCTGGTAAAAAAGTTGATAGCTTCTGGCGCTAGGGAGCCAAATGTATCAAAGGCAAAGGGAACAAAAGCGTGCTGGTTCTCTGCGCAAGCTTTAGCATGTTTATCCACTTTCTTGGATTCTGCCTTTCTTGCTGCTTGACTAGCTACAAAACCGTTTTCCCGTAAACCAACCAAAGGGGAAACCCCTGTGAAGTCCACACAAGCATGTTTGCCCCCAGCCCAGCCAAAGACGAGCAGATCCGCTGGTCGCAAAGTAGACCTCCCCTCCATAGGGTCCGTGAGGAAATTCACAGGGGCTTCTTTCTTAGCAGAAATCCCAGCTCTTCTTAGGATGTCCCCCAAAACATCTCGTACCCAGTTATGCCGATATTTGAACCCAGGTAGCTCTTTACAGTGAAGGGCGTGCTCCCCATATTTATCCATGCAAGCTTTACGACATATCGGACATGTTTCATCTTCCGGGTACATAGGGATCATCAACCGGTATTTGAGAATTGCTCTATATTCTACTGGAGACATGCACTGTCCCAACCCTTCAATCGGGATAACGGTCAAAAAGTCCTGAGCATGGGGGCCCTTCAGGCACTCAAACACCGCCTTTTGGCGGGATGACAAAGAAAAAACTTCTCCCAGGCTTTGAGCGATTTTGCTAAACAGAGCATTCGCCAAAGTTGTTTGTGGCTTCGAGGGGGCGGTGTCCTTATTAGAGAAACCGCCAATATCCAAGTCTGGGAGAAGGACATATAAGCGTTCGAGCGCCTGCTGATAGTCCGGGTCAAGCCCGAAGACCCCACTGTTTCGAAGGATATGATCTTGTAGTTCCAAGACTGAGCTCTAGAGGCCACAAAAGCATAAGCCCTAACATCTCGAGCTGAAAGGAGTCCCAAACCACCGAGACGCATTGGCAAAGATGCCAAACGCCATTGGAGATCACCAAAAAAAGGGCCACCACCCACGACTATGTCTTCTATAGCCTCCCTGAGGCCATCATCGAACCGAGATACCGCATCCTCCATCAAATGGGGTTGACAAGTGCGCAACCCAAAAAGTAACTTAGCAACTCCCATGCACGACCTTAGCAAAAGTAGTTCACATTGGGGATTCTTAAGGCAGGGCAAGAGTTTCATGAGGTCAACCGCTCCCGAGGCCCGCCGCCCAGCCAACTCCTCAATAAAGCTAGGATCACGGCTAACAGCTCCACCAAGGAGCTTAACCCCCCTCTCTGGTCTACCATCCCTCTCGGGAAAAGTCCGTCCTGAACTTTACGCCCATCGCATGTCGGCCAAAAAACCTCTGTTTTCTTAATGTTGAGATAAAGCCCCAGAGATGGCCCTTCCACGTTGATGATGTCTAAGGCCCTTCCTCTTATATGTAAACATAAATTAAGTAAGATTATATTATAAATTTAGCACTTTTAGAAATTTAATATCTTAATCCAATACGATTCTCTAATCATTCAAAGTATGTAAATAAGACATTCTGGGTATAAATACATCAATCTTTGACTTATTAAGTATATAAATAAGATATTCTTTAATCTATATCTGTTTAAACTAAACAAGTAAATAAAGACGATGCTTATGACAGTTATGAGTCCATCTTTTACTTTTGTTGCTTCTCTCGTTCTTTTTCTAAAACAACAAAATTTCATTACAAGCTACACGTTTAGCAAGAAGCCATAAGGAGCAGATGAAGTTACATACAACTTAGATCATGTGTAATGGGGCGTTAAACCCATGCATAACGTCCAATAATGCTCTCATCATCATTACGGTGAGGCATTATGTTTAAAGATGCATTATTATTATAACGTCCAAATCATCAAATCCATAATGATAAAGGGGCGTTATAGGGACATCAACCATTACTCATGTTTTTAACAGAAGATAACGATGACTTGACGCTGATGTGACAAAAAATGTCTTTTATTGAGCATTAACCATTACTAATAGTCTTAGGGGATCATTAAACCAATCCACCTATGAGATAGCCATTCGACTAGACCTATCGAAAAACCAGGAGAAAAAAAACTTTGAATATCATCAAAAATTAAACTTTTCCTGTGAGGAGATGAACTAAAATACAAATAATTATAAAGATATGAGTAAGCGGGACGTCACATCAATATATTTAAAATTTGAAAAAACATCAAGTTTTACGTTAAAAATATAATCATCGCTATAAACAAAGTAAAGTGAAAACTTTATGATAATCACAAGAGTGAAGAAGTATCTTTGGCAACAAAAATCAAAATCACAAGGGTCATCATTTAAATTGTTCGTATCATTTATTATCGGCTAATGTGTCTTGAATTATTAGGAAATAATTTAACATTTGCTTAAAAAAAGTTTAATTTTTACAAAAATATCATTTTCATTTTAGGAACTTAGTTAAAGTATAATTGTTTACTGTGTTTATATTCTAATTTTAATCTTTTTAATTATCAATTTAAACCCGACGTGAAATACCATTCTATTTTGGAACAACATATAATTAACGCATGTAATGTATTTTGTGTTTAGAGTAAAAATCACATACTTTTTGTATTTTTTAAAATGAGATACGTAATGTGAATGCTTTTACTGTACTTTCCATAGAAAATACGTTGAGTATGATGTTTGATTTTCTTGAATATGTATGGAAGATTAAAAAAACAAAAAAAAACATTTCTTTATTATTTATGCATAACTTCTAGGACACTTCCAAGTCATTTAACATTTTTTTCAAGATGTTTTTTATGCATAAAGGTGATCGAAAAAATAAGGGACAAATTGTAAGCGACAAAAAGTATCTTTCAAGATAATGAGAAATTAGGACCCGTCGTGTTGCGGCGGCAGCGGACGTGACATGATAAAGTATGTATTACAATCGACTGATTTGTTTTGCAAACTAAATTACGTCAAGATATAGAGCAAATCGAATTTATACCATTGAATAAAAATATATTATATCTGACACGAATCTTTTTCAAATAAAATTATGTTGAAATTTAGACCAACTCAAAACGTAAATAGAAAACACGAGCAACAATGTCGTATCATAAATTAAATATAGATTGCAATCGCATCGTTGCGTTTTCGAACTAAGTTTATCGTCGATAAACTTGAATTTATACAGGACTTAAACCCAAAATTTTAAAACTTTAAGAAGCTTAAAACGATATTTTTCTATAGTTTTTAAAAAGTTAAGGGCCAAAATGTACAAAATAAAAGTTAAGGGGGTGGAATGACCGGTGCCAAAAACCACCGACCTTCCTAAATGTGTATAAAATAATATGTAACAAAGCAATAATATTTTCAATTATAAATTTATAATTATAAATATAAAAAATCTGGAAATTAAGCTATGTAACTGTATTTTGGTTTTATAGAGGTGAATATTAATCGTGTATTTATCATTTTCAAATTAAAGTAATTCTAGTGTTGCACTAAAACTTATATCCGATCATTTAAAGAGAAACAAGAACGAGTATGATACACTCAATGTTTTCATAACAGTATCGAAAAACGAACTGGGATGGTTTTATTTACTGGTCGACTGATCGAACCAATTGAAACGGTCAAAACGAATTTAAGAACTGGATAATGTCATGATTATATATGTGTATATTAGATATATAGTTATATATATATCAATATAAATATTTTATATGTGTAGTTTATTGTTATATATAAAAACTTAACAAAAATTATATGTTAAACACTCTAATTAATTGTTTAAACCACCCGTTAAACTAATTAAAATCCAAAAAACAAATAACAAAAAAAAGTTTCAATATCCGGTCCAACCCGGTTCCCGGTCGACCACCGAATTTGTTCGAACCGACCGGTTCTTTAAAAACAAAACGATTTAGGGTGGATTGAACTGGTCCGACCTTCGAATCCCGGTCCAACCGGTTCGATCGGCCGATCTGATCCGAGTCTAAAAACAGTGATATACCGTTATGATAAACAAACCATAGCAAACTATTGAAATCAGACAAAAAAAGAGCAATAATAAAAACTATTAATTTAGTAATACCTTTAGTTTAAATAAATGGAGAGCCGGCAAAACCCCCCTTGATGTTTACTACTTCGAATTCATTATTCAAACACCACAACACAACACACACAAGATTAGATATGGCACAGATGGAGATCAACACTCCCTTAAAGTTCACGGTCCGGAGACGCACACCGGAGCTCATCGGTCCGGCTAAACCCACGCCACGAGAGCTTAAACCTCTCTCCGACATCGACGATCAAGAAGGCCTTCGGTTTCATATCCCAGTGATTCAGTTTTACCGGCATGATCCCAAAATGAGTAATAAGAACCCGGCGAGTGTGATCCGGGAGGCTCTGAGTAAAGTATTGATGTTTTACTATCCGTTTGCTGGCCGGCTAAAAGAAGGGCCCGCCAGGAAACTGATAGTTGATTGCACTGGTGAGGGCGTGCTGTTTATTGAGGCGGAGGTTGATGTAACATTGAAACAGTTTGGGGTTCTTCTACCCCCATTTCCTTGTTTTGATGAACTTCTTTATGATGTACCTGGATCCGGAGGTGTTCTCGATTCGCCATTGCTGTTGATTCAGGTAAAAGTTTCCGCGAATTCTGTAAGTTTTTTTGATCAAAAATTCAAAACCCTTTGTCATATCAACTTCTTTTTTGTTATTGCTAGCGTTGAAACCAAATTAGACCAAACATAAACCCGAAATTTCTAATGTTATACAAGATAGTGTTTGAAAATGATATTGTTTGATCCAGGTGATAAGTTTTGGTGATGTTACAAGAAATCTAAATGTTTAGTTACTTGAAATTAATTAACAAAAAAGTTATTAGTTAAGTTAATCTGTATAATTACATTAATCTATTAAACATACAAATTTCGTTAAAAGTTAGTTTAAAAGAATATACCAATTTTTAAATCAAGTGTAACCAAAACCATTACATTATAGCACATATATACCGTTTGTAATCATCCTTAGAAACAAGTTTAAAAGAATATACCATTTTTTGTGTTATTTTTTTGATTTTTTCTATAACAGGTGACACGATTATTATGTGGAGGCTTTATCTTTACTCTACGATTGAACCATACCATGAGCGATGCACCATCGCTCATCCAATTCATGACCGCGCTTGGTGAAATGGCTCGAGGTGCGTCGAAACCTTCAACCTTGCCCGTGTGGCAAAGGGAATTGCTTATTGCACGAGACCCACCACTCGTAACATGCACTCATCACGAGTACGATCAATTAGAAGACACTAAGGGTACAATATTAATCCCATTAGATGACATGACCACAAATCATTTTTCTTTGGACCAACAGAGATGTCAGCATTACGTAGGTTTGTTCCAACACACCTTAAACACTGTTGCACCTTCGAGGTGCTAACAGCTTGCCTCTGGCGTTGTCGTACCATCGCGCTCCAACCTGATCCAGAAGAAGAGACGCGCGTCGTCTGCATCATCAATGCGCGTACAAAGTTTAATCTTCCCCTCCCGGTTGGATATTATGGAAACGTTTTCGCCTTCCCAGTTGCCATTTCCACGGCTAAAGATCTCGCCACCAAACCGTTAGCTCATGCATTGGAGCTAGTCATCAAGGCTAAATCACATGTCAACGAAGAGTACATGAGATCTATAGCTGAACTGATGGTAACCAAGGGTCGGCCCCACTTTGTGGTGGCACGAAGCTACCTCGTCTCAGATGTGAGACGAGCCGGATTCGATCGTGTTGACTTCGGGTGGGGGAATGCGGCTTATGGCGGACCCGCCAAATTAACGCTAGGTGCCATCCCTAGTGTTGCTTGTTTCTACATACCTTTTACAAACCACAAGGGCGACTCTGGGATTGTGGTGCCCATATGTTTGCCAAGTGCATCGATGAAGATATTCGTCAACGAGCTAAATAACATGTTGGCGGAAAACGTACTACAAGATCCGAATTTACACACTCTTTCAAGACTATAATAAAATTATGTCATGTTTTTAGTTCATAGTTCATACAATATAATGGTATACCATATGTGTATTATTCAGTGGTTGTAGGCCTTTGTCCATTTGTTGTATTGTATGATATCTAAAGATTTATTGTGGCTAAATTAAATGAGTTATCTTTATCATACATAGATGATTTGAATTTTATTATTATTTTTTTCTCGGCTAGTATACATTATTTTAGATTATATAGCCTTAAGCCGTTTTTTGTCGGTTTTGAAAATGGATATAATGTACACAAAGTACACAAATCAGGTTGCATCGAAACTTATTACGGAACATTCCAATGTTTCTTAATATTAATATTATCTCGGATAGCTAATGATTAAGATGTTTGATAAAACTACATAATAACTTGTTATGATAACTCTTACTGTGTCAACTTAAATATACAACAGGTCGATTTAAGCTACACAAGTTATACTAGAAAACGACTTTCACTTCAACTATACCACACACTACACACACATAGTAGGGTTGTACTAAAAAAAGATTCAAAATGCTACATATGATAGAAAGACTCTAGCGTGCGACACATATTTGATAAGATAATGACAAACATGTCCAAAAAAAAGTAAGAAAAGAGTTGGACATGTCGTAAGGTTTTCATTTACAAAGGTGGAGGGGTAGAATAAGAATATAATCCTTATTGATGTTTTTCAATCCTCCGTTTTTTAAATGTTCATAACGTTTTTTACGACTTTATCTTTCTTAAATTACGTCATAAAATCGAGCTTTTTTTTATCTTCAATACGAGTATACATCATTATATCTAAAATTCATTTTTTTGAAGTGGAGGTTTCAACTTTTTGTACATGACGTTTTTTTTAGTAATTTTTACAAAGCGTTTTATTGTTTAGACATCCATTTTAAGATAACGTTATAGATTTTCCACCGTGTTTCATATTTTGGCGTCAAATTTCAACATGATTTTTAGTTCCATAGTGTTTTACTACCTAGGCGCGCGTTTTAACTTTTGTTTTTAGGACGTTTTTGGTTGACATTTTAGCAAAACATAATACCACTATTACAAAGTTAACACCATGCTTACCCATGGTTTTAATGGTTGATTAGATTCCACCCAAAATAACAAACCTGATAACATTAAAAATACGCATGGTCAAACAAGTGAATGGTGTAATAACAAAGATATCAATGATATCATCTATTTGTATAGCAAAATAATAACTAAAGTTAAGTTATCAAAAAGTGTAATTTAAAAACGACTTGTGAAATTTGAAAGATAATATATGGTTGAAATCACTACGAAATTGAAGCACGCAATACCGAAGACTCGAAGAGCATGATGGTCTATCTAAATCATTGGTCAATTAAGCTGCATCGCCATATAAAACCTTTTAATAGTTCTCCAACAACTTCGGAATTGACCTTGTCCGATAAGATAACAACAATAATACAAACTATATTATACGATCCTCGATATTTACGTTGGGTGTGTTAGGCTAAAAAGGGTTGGTTGCATAAAAAGCCTAGGAAGAATTTCTAGCCATTCGATGTGTTTGATAAATATAACTTTCTTTTAAAACACAATGACTAATTACAATATACCCTTTCGGTTAATATATATAAATCCACTTGTCAATACAAAAAGTCTTTCTAGACTTTTTAAACAAAATTATTGTTTTAACAGAACTCATACCATAAGGAATAAATCAGATTTAAACAAATTAAACATACCCCCTTGTCTTAAACTATGTTTGGGCCAAAAGTTTGGGCCGCCTTGACTTAGATTTTGTTTTGTTATTATATGTGGGCTGATAACTTGGGCCAATGTAATAAATAATGAATTAATAGAAAATGTCAATAAAGAATCAGCTACCACGTGAAACTACCTAAACCCTGAGTCCTGACCACATCAAAAATAATATTAAAATGAATAAAATCCCACGCCAAAATGATAAGGATTCTTTCGCACTCCACCACTATATAAGTTAAGAATTCGAACATTAAATAAAATTAAGGTGAGGTATTCAAAATCTCATTAAATTATACGGAGGTCTTGGTTTAAGTTTTTATATAATGTGATTTTTCTTTTGAGGGTTTTAGTTTTTGTACTTGAGTAATAAAGATAATCAGATTATCCAGTGTCTCTTAACTGATCCAATTAGTAATTAAAAAAATTAAAAAAAAAACAAAGTTTAATACATCTAATTCCAGTTTCAACGTACGATGCCACTGCATTAATTAAATTGTCATAATTAATCAAGGGGATTATTATATACCCAATATTGTCGCCTGCACAATATAATATAAACACACATTTAATGAAGCGATCAATCAGCAATACTGATATTTAAAAATCTCACGTGTTTGATTTAACTCTCATTTTACGCAAGTTTTTAAAAAAAATCTGACCGCTTCGTGATCCTGTGTAAACATCCACTTTATAAACCATATAGTGTGTGTGTAATCAGTAATCTCATCTATTCAGATAGTTAAGCAACAATGGCTCATGTGGTTCCAAAAGTGAAACTAGGTTCACAAGGTCTAGTTGTTTCAGCACAAGGGTTGGGCTGTATGAATATGTCCGGATCGGGGTTCTTCGGACCACCGAAACCCGAACCCGATATGATCAACCTCATTCGCCACGCCATTGACTCGGGTGTCACCTTCCTAGACACCTCCGACTTCTACGCTGCTAACGCCAACGAAATCCTCATTGGCAAAGTAAGTAACATTACTAGAAAAATCCATTGGTGCTTTTGTCACAATCTGTCATTAATCTCAATAAATTCTATTGGTGACCTTTTTATCAACACCATGTTTTCTGATAGGTCCCATTGTCACTTGGAGATTTTTGACTGATAGTTACATCACTAAAAGTCTTTTGTTTTATCGTGTAATAAAGTTATAATAGAAAAAGTAACAATTTGTAGGCTTTGAAAGAGGGATATAGAGAGAAAGTTCAAATTGCTACAAAATTTGGCTACCGACCAGTTGACGGAAAGATTGAGATTTGTGGTGATCCGGCTTATCTCCGGTCGGCTTGTGAAGCTAGCTTGAAGAGGCTTGGTGTCGAGTGTATCGATCTCTACTACGCTCATCGGATCGACACTCGTATCCCAGTAGAAATCATGGTTTGTTCTCTTGTTTCTGTTGTATTATATAGATTTAAATGCTATTGTAGAAATACATTGCTCATATTAGGTTAAGGTTTTTATTTTCATTTTTGAAATAATAAATCACAAACCCTTCACCTATTTGGGATATATGGAGCTCATTGGAAGGTAGCAGATTAGTAATTGAATAAAGATAACGTAAGGATTAATATTGATCGAGTCAAGTCAAGTCAAGTCAACGGGTATAGTTCGATAGAAAATTTAATCTAAGCATATGTTTTTACATTTTTGGTAGGTCAGATAGTTAATATTTAGGGAAAATTACCATATTGGTCATTTGACCAATATGGTTTTCAGTAATAGCCATTGACTCTGACATTTGAAAAAAATAACCATAATATCGCCACGTGGCGATACGAATCCATGCATATTGCCAAATCCGCTTAAACAAAGTGATACACGAGCGATACTTGTATCGCTATTACCGGCGATTTGATTTTTTGGCGATACATAACCATGCTAGGGCGAGACGGGGTGAGATTTGATTTGTTTTTTAATATCAGGGCGAGACAGAGGCGATATATTATGAAAGTGTATCGCCTGGACTTGCTTTTTGGCGATACAACATTTTTTATATCGTCTTCCGGCGATAGTTTACCACGTGTCCAAATCTCATTTGTTGTCTACTTTAGTATTTTTTATAGTAAAAGGTTATTACGTAAATATTAATTAGTCAAATAAATATTTTGTTAAATATCCCTAACTTTTAACTTTTAATTGATTTGACATTACTTGTCAGTTTCTAAAACTTTGGTCTTCTTTGTTAAAAAGGTTTGATGTGATATTTGTACAATATAAAGCATTTAGTGTGTTTTTGATTTATGAAACTTAAAAAAGTTTAGTGATATTGATAGTGTTGTTTTTACATTTTTAAATTTTAACACTCATGTGAATATGTGACACTTTGAAATATAAAAAGATGGAAGAGCTCAAGAAATTGGTAGAAGAAGGAAAAGTGAAGTATGTAGGATTATCAGAAGCCTGTGCTTCAACAATTAGAAGGGCTCATGCTGTTCATCCAATAACCGCGGTACAAAACGAGTGGTCGTTATGGACTAGAGATTTAGAGGATGAAATCGTTCCTACGTGCAGGTTCTTATTCGCAATCACAAGTATATGATCGGATGTAAGTAGACGATGATGTTAATCCGTAGGTTATGGTTTGTTTTGCAGAGAACTTGGTATCGGGATCGTTTCGTATAGTCCCATTGGTAAGGGATTCTTGGCACAAGGTCCTAAACTAATTGAAAACTTGCCCGAGAATGACTTCAGGAAGGTATGCTTATTTGCAATCAATTAGAGTGTGAATTTTTGACATGACATAAATTTAATATGAATTAAAATTCATAGATTTAGATTTGGTATAGAGGGTTCGGGTCAGTTTCATGTCAAACCTAAAAAAATGATGAACTTAGCTAAATGTGTCATTTGCATATCGATCTATTTACGAGTTATCTTAACCTTTTCATTTTTATAAGTTTAAAAACATTTTATATCATAACTTAAACTGATTGTGTAATTTACCACTTTATAGTAAAATTTAAAAGACAAAAGAGAAATAAACATCATGTTTTAAAGTTTATATATAACTATTTTATATACATTTGTATTTTTTATCTTTCTAAAGTATTAATATATAAAAATAAAATAAAAAATAAATTAGTTGTTTAATGTCAACCAGTGAAAATCTTGTTACTCATGTTCATGTCTACTCGTTTTTCATGTTCATGTCTACTCGTTTTCAAGTTCATGTAAAATTGTCGAGTTCATTTTGGGTTCAACTTATCAACCTAGGTTCATAATCCATTTAAAACACCCCTACAATGCTTATACTCGTCTATTGGGTCGGGCTATGATACGACCCATCTATTAAATTAAAGTTACTAGTGTTGAAACAATAAATTAGACGTTTATAGATTCATCTACTAGAAGTTAGATGGACCTAAGTTTTTTTTTGTTTGATTATGTATGATATACACAACGCAAACAAACCAAGTTGCCATTTGAAACTTATTACAGAGAATGCCAAGGTTTCTTAATATGGAGCACAATAAGATCATATTCGAGCGTGTGAATGACATGGCTGCAACGAAAGGATGCACCCCGGCTCAACTAGCACTAGCTTGGGTTCACCACCAAGGAACGGATGTGGTTCCAATACCAGGAACCACAAAGGTTGAGAACCTCAACCAAAACATTGGAGCTTGTCTGTAAAGCTAACTCCAGAAGAGATTACAAAACTTGAATCGTTCGCTTTTGGCGACGTCGTAAAGGGGGAAAGGCAGGTGTTCATGCAAACAACCTGGATATATTCGGAGACTCCTCTGCTGTCATCTTGGAAATTAAGCTAAATGTTGATTAAGATGTTGATAAAACTACATAATAACATGTCTTCTTATTGTATGATAACTCTTGTATGTGTCGGCTTAAATCATGGATCGATTTAAGTTACTCTTGTTATACTAAAAACAGTTTTCACTTCAACTTTGCCGCATACTACACACACATAGGTAGACATGTACAAAACGGGTTTAAACCCAAACCAGTTTGGGGTCCAAACCGAAACCGGTTTGCTTAACTCCGGTCAAAACCGGTTTGGCTCTAAACCGGTTCGGGTTGAAACCGGTTTCAATCCTAAAAATCTCAACCCTACCAAACCGGTTTGGGTCGGTTTGGAAACCAGTTCGGGCCTAAACCGGTTCGTTTTTTTTAATTCATATAACAATTATTTTTTCAAATTCAAAGAATGTTTAAAATTTTGGGTTAAAATATATATACAATTTTTAGTGTATTATATTAATGTATACAAGTTTTTGTTATAAAATATATAATCATATTATTACTTATATTAAAGATGTATATTAAAACATTTATAAAATTAATCACAGACTCAAAGTGAGATATATAATAAAAGTGAACTATATAAAACATTTATACAATTTTAACAACATACAAGTTTCAATAATAGTTCTAAAAACTAAACATTTAGCGTATCCGTTTCTTCGTTCGTCCGTTACATACTTGTAAGTTTATTCTTCGCCACAAGAACCAAAACTGTTATGAAGGTAGTCATCATATGCCGCTTTATCATCGGTCATTCCGGGTGTCAATCCGCTCTCTACCTCGTCCTCGTATAATTCTGAACCGGTTTGAAAACCGGGTTGGGAACCGGTTTGAGAACTGATTTAGAACCGGTTAGGTTCAGAAACCGGTTTCAAATGCAAGAAGGTCAAATCGATAGGAACCGGCCGGGTTGGGTCGGGTTCAAACCGGTTTGAACCTCAAACCGGTTTCGGGTCTTCCGGCCAAACCGGTTCCCGAACCAGTTTTTTTGCCCACGACTACACATAGGATGGTTGTACCAAACAAAGCTTCAAAATCCCAGATATGATAGAAAGACTTTAGAATACGACACGTATTCAATAAGAAAATAGCAAACACATCAAAAAACAAGAAAAAAAAAGAGGTGGCATGTGATAACGTTTTCATTTACAGAGGTGGAGAGGTAGAATAAGAATACAACCATTGTTGACGTTTTTTCGATCCCCTTTTCTTACATGTTCATAATATTTTTATAACTTTATCTTTCTTAAATTACATCGTAAAATTAAGCGTTTTTGTATTTTTAATATTTGTATATATTTAAAATTTTATTTTTTTCGAAGTGGATGTTTCGGCTTTTTAGTACATGAAATTTTAGTTTTTTGTACATGGTGTTTTATCATTTAGACGCCCATGTTAACATAACGTTATAGATTTTTCACGGTGCTTCATATGTTGTTAGACCACTTTAACTCGAACGTTTGTAAAAGCAGTCGATCAAGACGCCAATTCAATTCAAAGAGAAAGGTTTGAATGTTAAGATAAACAAGTTGAATGTTATGTAAATCCAAGTGGTATTCTTTTATGAACTTTATTTAAATTCTTTAATAGTATTAATTTTATTTTCAAGATATTTAATAAATACTAATCAAGTTATTTTCAAGTAATTTACAACTACAAATAATCTTTAACTATATTAAAAGATTTTGGGTTTAAATCCAATCTGTGACGAAAAAAGAAGGTTTTAGGTTGGGCCATCGGGTTTTAACATCTAAGGTGTGTTTCCTCTTGAGGGTGCTCTCGGTTTGAAACTTGAGTAAGAGAGTTGATCCGGTATTGACCCGTCAATGATCCCTTTAACCGTTGAAAAAAATAAAAATAAAAATTTAACAACTTAAGGTTGTATTGATTGTTGTACTATTAGCATTAAAAGGTTGGTAAACACACATACCGTCGAATGAAAACGCATTAACTTTGACCTGACATCTTTCCAAACAAAACATATGTTGAAACACTTATATTTGACTTGTGTCCGTGTTAAATTTAAGCCGAAACATAAAGTAAATGAACATGTATTATATTTGATTCAACGCGTTTCTAAACAAAACTTACGTTAAAATGTTTATATTTGACTCAACTAAAATTCAAACAAAATTTACGTCAAAATGTAGTTGTTTGTTGAAACATGTCGAAACGTAGTCAGTTCTAAAACGTATATATAGTCAAGCACACAAACATTTCATATTTAAGATGAGTTATTTCTGCTTATATCATAATGTAAATAAACTTGAATTTACATTATACGGAGGTAAACTCAAAACTCAAAAAACTTGAGTGGATTAAAATTATATTTTTTAAAGTTTAAAAAAATTTAAGAGTGAAAAATGTAAATATATATTGTATCAAAATTTCGAGTTGTACGACTTTTTACTGATAAATTACTGTCATGACTATGTTCAGAACGTTAAATGTACGGTTTTTACGTAACCGTCAGTATTATTAAAAACGTTTGACTGTAATGGTTGAATTAACTTCAACTTCCGTTATCACCACGTTTCATGATTTTTCGTTGCGATTCTCGCAGTGTGACAAAAAATAAAAATTTAAGGGGTTTTTTGGCCGGTGGAATGTGACACCAAACCTTTGAAATATGTTCCATTATGATGTATACTCTCGTTGGAAAATAAAAATGCAAGAAAAAACCACCAAATATTGTCAAGAAAAAAGATTGTAATTTAGTCAACCTTTGAAATTTGAATAAATACCAATGGAAAGTGTCCAATAAACAAGATAAGAGCATCCACCAACCAATCATTATCGGCAAGAAAAAAGATTGTCTTTAGTCAACCTTTAAATAAAAACAAATGAAACGTGTGCAATAGACGAGCATACACCAATCAATCATTAAGTAGAACAACACAAAACACATAAAACCTCGTAAGCATTATGCTTACAGCAACATTATTTATAGATTAGTATTATATAAATAGTAGGGACAAGTAAAGAACACTTCATGCCTCATAATTTGTTTTGATTGTAGTGAACTAAGTTGTGATAAAGTGAATTTAAAGAAAAAAAGAATTCAACAAATAGTAAAATAAGAACAAAATTACATTAAAACAAACAAACTAAAATGTTACACGCCAGAAGAGCTTGCATATTTTAAAATTAACTGAAAAATATTTACAAGGTTTAATTCCACAAAGAGATGTCGTGTTAACCTAAAGATAAAATTGTTACACACCCAAAAAAACATGATGAAAAATGACTGATTAGGTTACCGTGCTCATCGGCAAAAATCTTAATTTTTTAAACCAACAAATATGATTAGATTCAGTAATTCTAAACAAATTAATAGCTTTTAAGTTAAATAAAGGATTTGATAAAAAGATTTAATTTTTTACGTAAAATTTAATTTAATTCGTTTATTCCCATGAAATTATTTGTTTATTGGAACTGAAATTGATTTTAATAAATTTTATGGGCACAAAAGATCCACATTGTGTTCAACTTATTTAGAAAATTAATATTAAACAAAATAATAAAAAGAAAAAACAATTCATAAGGGAGCTCAACCACTCAAACAAACTGGTCTTGTGTAGACATTTAACACTAGTGCTGTAAAACGACACACGCCGAGCCGAGTAAGGACGGGTTCAAACTCAAACTTATAATATTTAACGATTTGAAAACACCGGCTCGAGGTCGGCTCATGTAAAAACTTGAGCGAGCTCGTGTCTCATTCAAGCCAACTCGATTTTTTGAAAAACTTTATTTTTTACATTCTAATATATATGAAACACAAAAAAAATGTATTACGACATTTGCCTTTTATCAGGTACTCCGTATTTGAGAAAACAAATATTATTACTTTGAATATAATCAATTTATTATCAAGTTACATATTTTTTAAACAAAATACTTAATTTTTTAAAATGAATCTATTTTTATTTTAAAAGAAACCTTTTAATATCCTAATAATAACAATAACAACAACAACAATAATAAGAATCTAATAATAATAATGATAATAATAGTAATAATTATAATAACAATAATAATAATAATAATAATAATAATAATAATAATAATATAATAATAATAATAATAATAATAATAATAATAATATAATAATAATAATAATAATATAATAATAATAATAATATAATAATAACAATTATTATTATTATTATTATTATTATTATTATTGTTATCATTATTTATTATTATTATTATTTTTTATTATTATTATTATTATTATTATTATTATTATTATTATTATTATATTTTATATATATGCACCAAATCACAAGCCAAGCCACGAGCTGAGCTCAAACTGAGCTAACCGTGGCTCGAGTCCGGTTTGTTTAGAAACCGAGTTGGCTCAGTTAGATACGAGCTTTTCTAAAACCAAGATTTTTTCGAGTTTTTAGCTAACTTCTAGCAAAATTCAAAACGTTAACTTACTTATGTCACACTCATTTACCTAAATATCTCTATAACAATCCACATATGTTTTTAATATATATTATAATACCTATTATCTATGGTTCTGTAAAGTGACACGAGTGTATATTCTTTTAAAGTTTTAGAGTGTTAGAGATATAGTACCAATATTACGTATGCACTTGCATCACAAATTTTGAATTTTGTTTTCTGTCACCACCCCATTTACATTCTATCGTTTTCAATGTAACTTTACATTATTAGTCTTATATGATACAAATGAGGTGTACGTTATAAAACAAAGAGATTGAAAGAACACATGCTTTTTAATTAGACCATAACCGATCAATAAGATTACAAGGTGTCTAGTCGTAGTGATGGAACCCCATGCTTCTATGTACTCTGGTGAGACGGTCGGGCAATCAAACACCTCGTTATCCTTCGCGGTCCGGAGACATGCCCCAGAGCTAATAGCTCCCGCAACCCCCACACCTCGAGAAGTGAAGCTTCTCTCGGACATTGACGATCAGGAAGGGCTTCGTTGTCTAATACCGATGATTATATTTTATCGTAGGAATCCAAAAATGGGAGACACGAATCCAGCGAATGTGATTAGGGACGCTTTGGCGAAATTACTAGTGTTTTATTACCCGTTGGCTGGTAGGATAAAGGAAGGTCCTGGCGGGAAGCTAATGGTGGATTGTAATGATGAGGGTGTGTTGTTTGTCGAGGCTGAGGCTGATGTTACATTGGATCACTTTGGAAAGACGCTTCATCCACCTTTTCCGTGTATGGAAGAGCTCCTTTGTGATGCTTCGGGTTATGGTGGCATCATTGGCTCGCCATTGGTACAAATACAGGTGTGATTGTAATATTATTGAGTTTTTTTTTTCAAAAGGGTGTAGTTATAAAAAATAGTGTTTTATATATTTTTATTTCTAAGCAAACTTTACTAATATCTTCTTTGTTTTTTAATTCAATCAACCTATTATCATTTTTTTTAAATTTTTAACAACCAACTCTTTATAGTTTGTTATTTTTCATTCTTAACTAACTTATAACATTGTCTTTTACCTTTTATATATTAAAGCCACGTTAACAATCATTTATATCATTTTTAAAATGAAATAAGAATAATTAGATACCGCATGTGTTACACAGATTATATATAACAAACAAATTTAAGTTATAATAAAAATAATATAGAATAGAAGATAATATTATTTATATATATCGTGAACCTGTTCATATACCTTTTTAAGTTTTCTAGTTTTAACAATGATTATCTAGATATTAATCTCTATTTAAAAAAAATCAAGACTTATATATTAAAGTAATTATAAGGAAATAATGTATATATTTATAGAAAGAATTTAATTAACTAATATAGCAGTAAACGGAAACTTATTTGAAACCAAAAAAATGTTTATCTAAGTTACTACGATGAGTACATATGAACAATATTAAATGAAACGTAGATGTAGATGACGTAAATATGCTAGAAAATAATCATGTTGTTATGATAATTTTGTTTTATTATGTTAGATAATTATCCACAAAAAGTATACTTCAAAAAATCCTGTAATTTCTATCTTTTCAAAATTTGTTCGAGTAAGGAAGAATCATGTTTGTATTACAATGATTATTGGGAATATAATAAAAACTACAGTGTATAATATAAGTTGACAGCTTAAAAACTAAGAAAGAGTTTCAAATAAAAAGAGTTTTAAATTTTAAAAATTATACGAAGTAATTTCAATCATCAAAATCTAATCGTAAGAATAAAGTTTGTTACATGGATATTTTAAGATAGTCACTTTTATTGCATTTTTTAAAAAATTTCAATTTTTTAAACAGTCATAACTTTTTTATAAAACATAACTTTTTTATAAAAATTACACTGTAAAAAAGCATATTTTATTTTTAAAACATACAATATTATTATATGTAACAATACAAATATTTTTTAACTCGTTTGATTTGTACTCGTCATTATATCTTTAGTACAATTTATTATGTTTTTTATTAGTTACTGTGTTATTATAAAGTAATGAATTAAAAAATATATATAATTGTGATTTGTGAAATAACATCAGTATTTCAAGTATATAAAACATAATGAAAAATTATCAACTAATTATTCTAATATAGTAAAAAACAATGACAAAATAACACAAAAATGATATAAAACATAAAACACATAATTATGTTTTTTGATCATTAGTGTATCTTAAATACTATGAGTTTTAAAAAATAATTAATGAAATAATATGATTATGTACTTATATTTGTAATACAAAATGATAGATAATAACTAATTTCTATAATCTATAAAAAAACCAGCGTTGTAAAATTTGGCCTAGGCGGCCAAGTACTCGCCAAGGTGCCGAGGTGTTCCTTTATCAATGCAGTCATCGGAATTGGTCAAACTCGGCCTACTTGGTTCAACTCTACCCTACATGGCCAACTCCGCCCAACTTGGCCAACTTGAATTTTCATTGTTTTTCATTGCTTTTCGTTGTTTGTCATTGATTTTTGTAAAATCACGCATTTTAATAAATTTATTTTTAGCAACCCCTTTTTATAAAAACTCATATATTATCATCGTTTAACTTAAAAAAATTATATATGACACTAGTGTAATACAAAGGGTTAATTGAAATAGACATGTATAAAAAGTACATCAACGTGTGGTGTTAAACTTATACATGTTTTATTGTTTTAAATATTTATATTATGTATATTTTAAAAAGTTATTATCTGTGTATGGAATAAAAACACTAGTATTATAATCAATGTTTTTTGGAACCGGATAGTAAACCGGTTAATTTACTGGGCCATTAGCCTGATTAATGAGATCGTTGAACCAGATGATATCATAAATAGTAAAATTTCATATGAAATATAAGATAAGATTTCATAAAGAAAAAAAAATTCATCCGACCATCCAGTGGACTAGCTAGTTCGACCAGTTCAACTGAAAAAACCCAAATTGGCGCCCTGTTTTATGTCTGGTTTCTGTCCCAAACGACCGGTCTAGTCTTAAAAACAATATGTATAATACCGCATTTATACAATGACGTATGATCAAGTAACCTTTTGTTTATAGGTGACGCGTTTGTTATGTGGAGGTTTTATTTTTACTTCACGTATGTACCACACCATCTGCGACGGAACAGGAGCTGCACAAATCCTAATCGCATTGGGTGAAATGGCCCAAGGTGCAGTTAAGCCATTGGTTACGCCTGTGTGGCAAAGGGAATTACTTAATGCTAGAGATCCACCACGTGTCACCTTTCCACATCCTGAGTATGATTATGACGCGGTTGACACTGAAGTCAACCGCGTTATTGCAAAAGAAGAAATGGCTGACAGATCATTCTTTTTTGACCCAACTAAGATATCAGCCCTACGAAGGTTCGTTCCGGAAAACCTTAAAACTTGCACCACCTTCGAGTTGCTAACAGCTTGTCTCTGGCGTTGTCGTACCATCGCGCTACAACCAAATCCGGAACAAGATATGCGCCTAATGTTCTTTGTCAATGTGCGTGGCAAGATCAATCCTCCTATCCCTGTTGGCTATTATGGAAATTGTATCGTCTTACCAGGTGTGGTTTCTAAAGCTGGTGATCTATGCAATAAACCATTAGGGTATGCATTAGAACTTGTAATGAAGACTAAATCTAGTGTGAATGAAGAGTACGTGAGGTCAACAACAGATCTAATGGTGGTCAAAGGACGACCATATTTTAAAACGGATCATTCGACCTACATTGTGTCGAATGTTACCGCACTTGGATTTTACAAAGTTAACTTCGGGTGGGGAGAAGCGGTCTATGCGGGTTTTCCTAAAGTGGATGCAGAACTTCCCGGAGTTAGCGGCTACATGCATTCGACAAATGACAAGGGTGAATCCGGAATCGTTGTCATCGTTGGCTTACCGATCAAAGCAATGGATAAATTCGTTGAAGAATTGAATATTTTGTTGAAGTAGGATTATAACAATCAAGAATTAAATAACCAACTCTAGTGTTTGTGTGTCTTTATACTTGATATGTGTGGGTTTGTGAGTTTAATGTATTGTCAACTTTCTATTTAATCAATAAAAATGTTACATCTATATGTCGGGATTGGTATATTTAACTTGTTTTAGTCAAAATTTTAATTTTAGTTCTTCACCATAAAAAATACATCTACTAGGTTTGTCATGTGCATAAGAAAAAAAATATGAACTTTAAAGAATTTTAAAAAAAAATCTAGCATCTTACAATAACGTGATGATGAGTGAAGAAGGTGTTGTCAAAGAAAATGCTTATCAAACTCGCATCACATGATCACATCCCATATTAATATTGGTAAGGAAGAAAATGATGACAAAGAAAAACTTTTTAAAACAACATAGTAGCCTTTAGAGCACTCACAGTGAATTTTTTAAAATTATAAGAGTGTGTTTGATATATTATATGAAATGGTTTTAGGTGGTTGTGAGTGAAAAAGAGAGAAAATATTATTATTGATTGGTATATTTGAGGAATCACTGTTTAATAAAATATTATAATATTTTTTTAAATGGTTGTGAGTGGAGAAGGAAGAAAAAAATAATGATAATGGCATAAAAAGTATTATTTAATTGATAAAAAGAGAGAAAATATAATGATTTTTAGTGTAATTATATGGATAAAGATAAATAAACTGCTGTGAATGCTCTTATGGTCTTTGTTTAGTTTTTAAAAACAATGAAGTTTTTAACCCGTGTGATGCGGCGGAGTTTTTGATAGCTAACCGATCGGCAATTCAAACCCAATAGCCGTTAAGCGAACCATTAGTACGATCGGGTCAGAAATAGATACACATGGGTCGGATCCTACAGCAACCGGCGAGGTGCGAAAGTGGATCAGGGTGATCCGTGTAGACACTCAAAAATTAAATAGAACATCCATGCATGCAACCATACCTTCAATTAGAGGTGTACAAACCGGTTTGGGGGCCAAACCGGTTCGGGTCCCAAACCGAAACCGGTTTGGTCAAACTCGGTCAAAACCGGTTTGGCCCCAAACCGGTTCGGGTTCAAACCGGTTTCAAACGCTAAAAACCCAAACCTATCAAACCGGTTTGGGTCGGTTTGGAACCGGTTCGGCCCAAACCGGTTATTATTTTTCTTTTTGTTATATTCAAACAAAATTTTAACTTTTAATTAAAACATAAATATTTATAACATTTTTATATAATTTATATAATTTAAAAGAATTTATATAATTTAAACAATTTATAACATTTATAAACATTTAAAACATTTAAACAATTTAACATTTAAATGATTTAAAAAATTTAAACATTTAAACGATTTAAACAATTAAACAATTTATAACATTTATAAACATATATATATATATACTATTTATTAACATTTATAAACAATTTAAGCATTTTAACAATTAATAACATTTATAAACAATTTATATCATTTATAAACAATTTAAACATTTTAACAATTCGTAACATTTAAATAATTTAAACATTTAAAACTAAACATTTAACATAGTCGTTTCTTCATTCGTATTATACTTGTACGTTTATTCCTCGCCACCAGAACCGGAACTGTTACGAAGGTAGTCATCATATGCCGCTTCATCATCAGTCATTCCTGGTGTCAATCCGCTCTCTACCTCGTCCTCGTATAATTCTGCTTCGTATTCCAGTTCTCCTTCAAGCGATCGTTTGTCTTGTACTCTTTCCGCGGCATCCAAATAATCTTTCAAGCAAATTGACATTTCAACTGCTTGTGGAGTGAGTCGAGTTCGTCTTATTGATATAATCCTGCCACTAACAGAAAAAGCAGATTCCGAAGCTACCGTAGAAGCTTGGACGGTTAGTAAATCTCGGGCCATGGTGGATAGGATGGGAAATTGATCTTCCTTACCTTTCCACCAAGCCAACAAGTCAAAATTTTTAAATTCATGTGGAGTCATGGTCGATAAAAAGTTTGTAAGACCATACCTCCCGAGTTCACTACTCGGAGTGTTGCCACGTTGACGTTTATTACATTCATCCCTTAAAGTATTATATAAATCAAACATTGGATCATTCGAACATTCGGCATTTGCCGCATGCCTTAAAGAATCATGGATTTGTGATGTTTCCCCGTATTTTAATAAATAAACATCATACATTTGTTGTAATTGTTTGTTGAAAGTCGCTTTTAAAGTTTTACTATACATTGGTTTACCAACTTCTAAATCCAAATTAAAAGTAATTTTATCAAGTAAAGTTTCAACCCCCGACAAATTTAAACAAGGGTTTAAAGCAGCGGCACATGTAATAACGGGAGGCATTTCTTCAAAATATTTTTTAAGTTTTTCTTTCATTGGCGGTATCATATCGGAATAAGGTCTACCCCTACATGACAATTCATTTAATTTTGAAGTCATTAAATAAATTTGGTGTAGTACCAACGGACTCGTTGGGTAATAAACTCCAGAAAGACATGTAGTTGCATTTTTAAAAACTTGAAGCATTTTTGTTACTTCTTCGATGATGGCCCAACCCGATGGATGGTAAGAATTTGCCTTTCCCCGACTTACCAAACTATTATGAAAGGCTATTAAACTTTCTTTTTGTTCAATAGCCTTTTCAAACATGTTACATGTGGAATTCCATCGTGTTGGTACGTCCAATTCGGACCTAAACATTTAGTATTTGCGTCTTTACAAAACTTGCGATATTTAGTATATCTTTGGTTGTTACTAAAAATATCACGTAACATTCTTTTAAAACAATCTTTAATTGTTTCAATCGTTTTTAAACCGTCTTGCACGGCTAAGTTTATGATGTGCGCAACACATCGACTATGAAAAAACACACCCTCACATATTGGTTTATATTTTAATTTCAAATGATCTATCGCAAGAGTGTTGTTTGAAGCATTATCAAAAGATATAGAAAATATTTTGTTTTCTAATTTATACGTTTGAATAACTTTATCAATAAGATAAAAAATGTTTTGGCCGGTGTGAGGATAATCAAACAATTCAAACGCAATCGTACGTTTCATCATTTGCCACGAATCGGGTTCAACCCAATGGGCGGTGACACAAATGTACGAGTCCGGTGAACCGTGAGGTGTCGACCAAACATCACTAGTTAAGTTAACACCGGTTTGTAAATTTTCAAAATAAGATATTAATTCATTTTTAGCTTTTTTCCATATTTTTAAACAATCTCTTCGAAGAGTAGCACGACTTACATTGGTGTAACGAGGTTGGAGAGTTCGTTGAATGAGTCGAGTCAAACGTTCGTTGTCGAAATGTTTGAATGACAAGCTTTCTTGAATTACAAATTGCGCCATTTGCTCCCGAACCGCATCAACGTTATAAGCCCAAATATTTCCTTCGTTTGTCATCGAAGCTTGACCTTGAGAAGGTTCACCTTTTAACGCTCTACAATATTTATTTGCAATATGGTTTTCCAACGTTGTGTTTGCATCTTTTTTGAAAAACTTATGACAAAACTTGCAACGAGCCTTGTTTGGACCGCTAGCCATTTGACATAAATCGTAATTGCACCATACTTCGGGGTTCCTATTCGTAGGAAGGATTGCTATCACCACGTTGCTTGAAGACGCTTCACAACCAACGGATGATTGAGCACTTGTTGAAGCCATTTCAGAGATTTTTGTGAGAGCGTTTTTGAGAGCGTTTTAAACGAAAGTATTTGTGGAGAGTGTTTTTGAGAGCGTTTTTGAGATTTTTGAGAGTAGAGAGTGTTATAAGTTGTTGTGATTCAACCAAAACATCAAATACATATATATAGTAACCTAGTGGGGGTATAATGGTAAAAAAACATCAAAAAAACGGTCAAAAATTGCAAAAAACGGCTATATAGCCGTTGGGTAACGGTAACCGGTTTGAAAACCGGTTTGGTGACGGTTTGAAAACCGGTTGGGTGACCGGTTTGAAAACCGGTTTGGGTGACCGGTTTGAAAACCGGTTTGGGTGACCGGTTTGAAAACCGGTTTGGGTGACCGGTTTGAAAACCGGTTTGGGTGACGGTTTGGGACGGTTTGGAACCGGTTTGAAAACCGGTTCGGTTTGAAAACCGGTTTGGAACGTCGAAGTGATAAACCGGTCAAGAACCGGCGGTTCGGGCCCGGTTTGAAAACCGGTTGGGCCAAACCGGTTTGGGCCTCAAACCGGTTCCGGTTTTTTTGGCCGAACCGGTTTCCGAACCGGTTTTTTTGGCCACCTCTACCTTCAATCACGTTCCTTCAAGTTGTTGTCTTTAATGCATGATCTTTGGGGTAGCTTTTATATGCTTTTATTAGTTGTACGTCATGCATTTTCAATAGTACTTTAGTTGTAAATAGTACTTTAACCACCATTGATGCCGTCGTTGTTGAAGACGGTGGTGGTCATGGTGTTCGAGATTTACGTTTTTGTTTGATTTCTCTATTGTGGGTATGTGTTTCAAACTGTTTATCTGAGGCTAGATTTACAGAAAATGGCAATGATGGTCGTGAAAACACAATAAGTAATCATATGTGTTTCATCCACTGCTGTTAACGTAATCTATAACGTTGGTTGTTACATTTGTGGGCTTCAATTCCCGGTAATTGTGACCCTCACCAGTGGCCACCTGTTGTTGTTCTATTGTTGCATTTGGCGAATGTGGTGGTTCTGTAGTGAGGTTTTAAACAATTGTTTAAGAAATTTGTCATTGTTTGATGTGATTTAAAATGTATGATCTTTGAGATGGGTAATCATCCACTACTGTTAACGTAATTGGCATGGCTTCATGGCATCGATGATCATGAAGACCACTTGATCTGAGGCTTGCTTTTACCATTGGTTTCATGGTTCTCTTTTTGGTATGTTGTTGTATTGTTTAGTTTCGTTAAACTTCGAGGGAAATGATGGCATAGCCGGGTCAATTTCTTTGGCGTGGCTTTCATTAACGGTTAGTAGCCGCAACCGAGTATTGGTTCTGAGCCGAACTCGACTACAGTTTTGCCCCAAATTGTTACTTTCAGCCATAAAAGCGCGCAACGCGCGCTAATAGAATAAACTAGTTTAATTATATGTGAGACATGTGGTGGTTCCTAAGAATTATGTCTCTCTTTTTTCTTGCAAATTGCTAACGATAATTTTTTTTGAATGATTTTGATTGTTTTAATTTTTTATTATTTGTATCCATTGTTAATTTTACAAATATTTTATTTTTCTCTTACAAGATTTTAATTATGATGTTCATAAATTTGGAATATTCAATTGAGTAGTGTTTATTTTTATCTACTTGTTTTAATTTCGTTTGAAATGGAACTGAATGAAGTACAAACGTGTAAACCGTCGAAACGTGTTTAAGGTGTTGATTCTTTAATGATATCTTTTGTGTTCATCTTACAACTTAAATATGATTTTTATATAATTATGGAGTTGTCGTTAAGATGTACCTATTTAATGTTTACACATGTATCTTTTTGAAAACCGAGTTGTCAATTTAAATTATATATTTTTAACATCCAGCCGCAATACACAGGTTTATCCACCAGTTATTATTATTATTGTTATCAAATAGTTGGTAATTAAGATATGGTTTGTACTTAAAAAACAATTTTCACATATGGACAGTTTTATGTTACATTTCAAGACTAAGAGTATAGATATAGTTAAATTATTAATTTTTAATAAAAATGGTTGTTAATAATGAAACAACAAAGGTTTTACATAAAGAAATATATAAAGATTTATACGAATTATTTATTTTTCTCGATGTAATTTTATTTCTATTATTAATCGTGTAAAATAATATATTACATTATTTATGATAATTAAAATTGTTCTACAGATTTTCTAGCGACATTTTTTTATTAAGCGTGTAGCACACGAGTATTAATCCACTATTTAAATAAAAAAATAAATGTTCGATATATTCTCTTCAATTTGTATGGAATGTACTAGTAATCGTAAAGATATCAACAAGTTTATAAACTTAAAGATGGTTCTAAAATTAGTGTTTGATATATTGGTTTGATATTTAGCATTAGAAATTAAAACAAGGAAAATATTAAACCCCAAATATCAAACCCTTATAAGGTGGTAGATTTGACAACCGATTCCCTTGTTCTCTGGGCTTACTTGAGATTCAAACGGTTTGGTTTTTCTTTCGATTTGGCCGGCTTTACAGTTTTATCTGTTTTAAAATTTGATGCGAATCATTGAACCTTTATTATGTATATCATTATTCATTTTTTAAAACTATAATTATGCATATGTATTGTTGGGGTAATTTCAAGAGCTAATACAATGTTGTTATAAGTGTAAGGACCAATCTTGATAGTTATGAAAGCTTAGGGTTTTATTGTGTATTTCTTAGTATGTGTTAGTTACTAACAACGGTTAGTTGTTAACTGATTGAGATTAGATAAAGTGTGAGATAGATATATGTTTACATTATCTTCTCCATTCGTGTACTTGTAATTTCTTCTTCAATATTGAATAAGAGTTTTTCTTCACTTTCTTGTTACCTAAGTTCTACAAGTGGTATCAGAGCTCTGGTGTTGAAGAAGAGCTCAACCCCCTGATTCGAAGGACTGAATCGTGAGGAAAATTGGTCTCTGATCAAGATCCGAAGGACTGGATCTCGATACGAAGTAAGGAAGAAGTATCACCGGCGAAAGAAGGAAACGATGGCAGCACCTACGGGTCAACAGATCGTAACAGTACGTGACCCTGTTACAATTCCTCTTCAGTGCCCTATGCTCACAGCCACAAATTACTCGATTTGGGCCGTGAGATTGAAGGTAATCTTCAATGTTCACGGGCTGTGGGAAGTAATCGAACCCCTAGAAGGCGTCACTCCAGATGCGAAGAAGAACAATACCGCAATAGCATACTTGTTCCAAGCCATGCCGGAAGACCTAGTTCTTCAGGTAGCAAGTCTAACTTCAGCCAAAGACATTTGGAATTTCCTAAAAACACGCTTCGTTGGGGAAAACAGAGTCAAGAAAGCCAGATTGCAGACGCTTAGAACTGAATTCGAGAACCTCAAGATGAAAGATGGAGAGACCATCGACGACATTGCGGGTCGAATCATTGCAATATCTACAAAGGCGAGTCAACTTAGGGAACCACTTGCGGAGGCTGCCTTAGTACGAAAATTGCTCGATGTTGTGCCAGAACAATTTATTCAAATTGTGGCGTCAATTGAGCAATTCGTGGACTTGGACACCTTGAAATTGCAAGAAGCAATTGGGCGATTGAAAGCGTTCGAGGAGCGAACCGGTATGAAGAATAAACATACCCAGGGAAGAGAAGATCAGGTGTTACTCACATACTTTGAGTGGTCAACCAAGCAGAGAAGTACTGATCAAAGAAGCAAGTCTAGAACCAAGAACAACCGACCCGCTCGCTCCATCAAGAATGGAGACCTTCCCAAAGAAAAAGGAATCGATCGGGAGTCAACTAACCCAAGGTCGAAGTCTGTAAGAGATCGTCAGTCGAGAGACAAGTCTCGGATCAAATGCTTCAAATGCAACGAGTATGGTCATTATGCCTTGGAGTGCACGACACAAAAGAGTAAAGAAGCCGAATCAAATTTGACCCAAACCGTTGATGACGGGCCGGCATTGCTGAATCCAAGAGCTGAGAACAACCCAAAGGAAGTGGTATTCTTGAACGAGTCAAGACTCGACCCCTCAAAATTTGAAGCATATTCAAGTGATCAAGATACTTGGTACCTTGACAACGGGGCTTCGAACCATATGACAGGCAATAAGACTGTTTTCTCTATGCTGCATACATATGTGGGTGGCAACATCAGATTTGGGGATGGCTCCATAGTTGTGATAGAGGGAAGAGGGTCAGTGGTCCTGAATTGCAGGAATGGTGAACACCGAGTGTTGTCCGATGTTTACTACATCCCCATGTTGAAAAACAACATAATCAGTTTAGGACAAGCGACTGAGGGGGGATGTGAAGTAAAAATGAAAGGAGATCTGTTATGGTTGTACAAGAAGGATGGGAAACTACTACTTCAAGTAAAAAGATCAAGTAACCGGCTCTATAAAGTACCACTAAGAACAACTAGTGCAACCTGCTTTCTCAATCAGGCACGAGATCCGGCGTGGATGTGGCATGGAAGGTTGGGCCACTTAAACTTTGATGCACTAAGGGAGATGACAATAAAGGGTCTGGTTAGAGGGATTCCATGATAAAGAAGCCAATGCAAGTCTGCACAGCCTGTCTAGTTGGTAAGCAATTTCGGTCACCTTTTCCCACACATACACCACATAGGTCGGGGAAGCCTCTAGAACTGATTTGCATGGATTTATGTGGTCCTATAACACCCAACACATTAGCAGGAAACAAGTATTTCATGTTAATTGTGGATGACTGTACTAGATTCATGTGGGTGTTCATGTTGAAAACAAAGGACCAAGCCTTTGACACCTTCAAGGCTTTTAAAAAAGGCATAGAAAATTAGACAGGATCGAAAATTAAGGCCTTAAGATCTGATAGAGGTGGAGAGTTCACCTCACAAGAATTTAATAAGTTTTGTGAGGATGAAAGAATTCTAAGACATCTCACTTCCCCTTACACTCCCCAACATAACGGGATTATGGAGAGGAGGAACAGATCAGTCTTAAACATGACAAGAAGTCTACTGAAAGCCATGGAAGTCCCACAAGTTCTGTGGGCAGAAGTAGTACGACAATCGGTGTATATACTGAATAGGATCCCTACAAAAGCACTACATAACACTGCTCCCTATGAAAGACTAAAAGGGAGAAAACCCAGTTTACATCACCTGAGAACCTTTAGTTGTGTAGGTCATGTAAAAGTCTTGCAACCACATCTTAAGAAACTTGTTGATAGAAGCCAACCCATGGTATATATGGGAGTGGAACAGGGGTCTAAAGCGCATAGGATGTTTGATGTTGATAACAATAAAGTGGTAGTCAATAGGGATGTGCATTTTGAGGAGGAAAGAAAGTGGAACTGGTTGAAGTTCCTAAAAGCATAGGGTCAAGAAGATCAAATACCTCATGACTTTCATGTACAAGGGGACATATCATATTCTTCTAGCGAAGAATATGATAGTCATGTGTTGTAGTAGATGATGTCTTAGATGATGGTTCAGAACAGGATACAGTTCATGAATCGAGTGGCTTAGGTGATACTGCTGAGGCTGCTAGCCAGAATGATCAGGATCAAACTGGTGTGAGAAGGTCAGGAAGAACACCAGTGATACCTTCAAAATTTAATGACTTTGTACTAGACGAAAAGATGAGATCTAGAATGAATGGTGTGGAATAAAATGAGGGTATAGAGCTGTTATTAGCCCAGGAGGGAGAACCAATTACGTATCAAGAAGCAGCAAAATTTAAAGTGTGGAGGTTGGCTATGGATGAAAAGATTAAAGCCATAGAAAGAAACCAAACATGGAATTTAGTTGAACTTCCATCACATGCAAAGCCTATTGGGTTGAAATGGGTCTTTAAACTGAAGCGTGATGCAGAAGGGAAGGTAACCAAGCACAAAGCTAGGCTTGTTGCAAAGGGTTATGTGCAGCAGCAAGGTATATATTTTGAAGATACCTTTGCTCCTGTGGCCAGGATTGAAACGGTAAGATTGATATTGGCTTTATCCGCGAAGATGCGGTGGAAGGTGTACCATTTGGATGTAAAGGCAGCATTCTTACATGGGAAACTGGAAGAGGAAGTGTTTGTAGTACAGCCACAAGGTTATGAAGTTAAAGGGGCAGAACACAAAGTTTATAAGTTGACAAAAGCTCTATATGGGCTAAAACAAGCTCCAAGAGCATGGAACAAGAGACTGGATGAAGTTCTAAAGGAATTAAAGTTTAGAAAGTGCCAAAGAGAGGCTGTAGTGTATGTGAGAAACAAAGGAAGATCTTTGTTAATAGTGGGAGTCTATGTCGATGATTTAATAGTGGCCGGAAGTAGTGTGAAAGAGGTTGATGATTTCAAGTTAGAAATGAAACAGAAATTCGAAATGACCGACTTGGGAATGCTATGTTACTATTTGGGTATTGAAGTGTCTCAACGAGAGGACGGTATTTGTGTTAAACAGGCTGGGTATGCTCAAAGGTTAGTGAAGTTGGTTGGTTTAGAGGATTGCAATGAGGCAAAAATCCCTATGGAACCTGGGTTGAGGTTTGGAAGCATGAAGGATGGAAAGGAGATTGATCCAACCAAGTATAGGAAGATAATTGGGTCCTTGAGATACTTGACACAAACGAGGCCTGATCTTATGTATCCGGTTGGATACATGAGCAGGTTCATGCAGAATCCCAAGGAGGAACATCTAACGGCAATTAAGCATAATGTGAGGTATGTTAAAGGAACATTGCATTTTGGACTTAAGTATGGATGCAATGAAGGAGAGCAGTTGATTGGGTTCAGTGATAGCAATTACACTACAGGTGATGGTGATGGGAAGAGTACTTCTGGTAATGTGTTCTTTTATAATGGAAGTCCTATTTCTTGGAATTCATAAAAACAAACTACTGTGGCATTGTCTATCTGTGAAGCAGAGTTCATGGCAACCACATCTGCTGCCTGTCAAGCATTGTGGCTGCAGGGTTTGTTGGAGGAAATCACAGGTGAATGTCAGGAATCTGTTGTATTAAAGGTAGACAATAACTCAGCGATTGCACTTATGAAAAATCCAGTTTTTCATGGTAGATCAAAGCATATAGATATCAAGTATCATTTTATTTGTGACTGCATTGAGCATAATCAGATTCGAATTGAGTTTGTAAGTGGTAGTATGCAGAAGCCCGACATTCTTACAAAGGCTTTGCCTAGGGTGAAGTTTAATGAAATGAGAACGGCTCTTGGTGTGCAGGATTTACAAGGTAACTCTTGGAATTAAGGGGGAGTATGTTGGAGTAATTTCAAGAGTTAATACAATGTTGTTATAAGTGTAAGGACCAATCTTGATAGTTATTAAAGTTTAGGGTTTTATTGTGTATTTCTTAGTATGTGATACTTACTAACGTAAACGATTAGTTGTTAACTGATTGAGATTAGATAAAGTGTGAGATAGATATATGTTTACATTATCTTCTCTATTCGTGTACTTGTAATTTCTTCTTCAATATTGAATACGAGTTTTTCTTCACTTTCTTGTTACCTAAGTTCTACATGTATTATTGTATTTAGGGGTGTCACGAGTCAATACACTCGTGAGTTACTCGATTGGATTTCAAGTAAAGATAAAACAAAAGTTAAGAGAGCGGAAGGAAAAAAGTGCCAACTACGCACACGAGAGACAGAGTGCTACCGAGGAAAGGGAGGAGAATGATGACTCTCTTAAATAAAGCCATCTAGACAATCTTTTTTTCTTATGATTCGATTGAAACCGGATTCATATGTGTGCCTTCATCATAAGACTTCAGCTGCGGATGAGTCAATTCATTTATTAGGTTTGATTATGCATTGTTTGTCTTGTATGTTACACTTTTTGCACTATAAGGCATGACATAACATGATAATTGAATACATCTATTATTTTACACTTTCAAGTATTTTAATCAATATATCTATGTGTGAAACTTTATGCTTACTTACCAGTTAATTTTTTAGCTGACTTTGTTATTTTTCATATTATTTCAGAAAATTGCAGCTTAGTTGGTCTTCATATATGCCTACATCTAGGAAGTTGAACAATAAAAAAATGATATGTTTTATTTTATTTATGTTGATTGTAAGGCAATATTTGCCTACCGATTGATAATGCAGTTTGCATTTAATGTTATTTTAATGTTTTAAATATCATGTGCTATGAACAATCGATTTATATTCGTCTCATTTGATGTTTTCAACATCGGTTGGGGTATAATAGTTTTGGTTTCCAGTTAAAAGAATAGTACTACCTGAACTATCGTTTTGATTTTTGAAAATGCCTTTAACCGCTCAGTGCTCACCCCTAGTTTTTATCTAATCTAAGTGTTACAGATATAGTTGATGACTTGTCTTTCGGGTCATGCAAAAAACCTAATTAACTTAGGTAGCTACGGTAAGTCAGGTATCATATCCACGAGTAGCATGTGGTTATCTTTACATGATTTGATTAATTATTTAACCAACTTACTAATGAAAACTAGAAGTGAACTAATGTCACTTTGACTACAATGGACATGAACGAGAATAATTAAACTAAACAACTACTTTATACAAAACAAAATTAAAATATGATCACATACGGGCTTTAGGTATGCGACGTAATCGTGTCAACTAGGTTCTATCAAATATATATAATATATATATATATATATATATATATATATATATATATATATATATATATATATATAGACATTATTAATTTGTTACTCCTGTTGAAACATAATTACTAACTAGACAATTGGTTGTTAAATTAGATAGTAAAAAAACTAACTAATACCAAACCTAGTTAAACTATTAATACACATCAATTTAAGATAATGTAATAATAAATAATTTAATGATTAATAATTTTGACATTAATAATTTGATGAACGATTTACCAAAACAACTATCCAAATTGTGTCAATCAATGAGAACAAACAAACACATAACAATAAAATATGACTATCCCTAACCATACACACGAAGAATCATCACGGATGATCTAACCGCTCACACTCATAATCTGATCGTTTCTTTCTTTCCATGCGCAAACGGCAAAATGCTACTCTCGATCTTTTAAATTTACGACCCTAATTCTTTAGTTGGGCCTTAAGCCCATTTACTTTCCAAACAAAAACTTACAACTTATAAATATGATAGCTTATATTTGTAGTCATCCAAATAAATGACGGAGTTTGAATATTTTCGTATATGGGGCTGGGTTGAAATTAAATTTCTTTAAGGAATATTTTTGTAAGGGGCTGGGGTGAAATTAAATTTTTTTAAGGGGGACAACTTGATATTTAAATAAAAGTTTACACTATCGTACCAAAAATTACACTAACAAGCTAAAAATTAATACTATCAACGAAAAAAAAAAAGGTTAGAAAAAAACTTTAGTTGACAAAAACTTTAGTTGGGCCTTAAGCCCATTTACTTTCCAAAGAAAAACTTACAACTTATGAATATTTGTAGTCATCCTAATAAATGACGGAGCTTGAATATTTTCGTAAGGAGGCTGAGGTGAAATTAAAATTTTTTAAAAGAAACGAATTTGATATTTATATAAAAATTTACACGATAAGGTTAACCCCCGAGCCTCACTATCCTCAGCCACTGATCCTAATCTCACGTGAGTTGCATTGTGAGTTTTAACTCAACTTCCCATGGGCCCTCAAAACTTTGATTTCAATCCTACTACAGTATGCTTCTTTAAATAATACTTGCAGTCTTCCACGTAGCTTGCAAAAAATTCAACATAACATAAATGTTAATAACAATAATAGTTTTAATGTATATAAGTTTCAATTGAACCTTTAATTGCTTTATTTAATATAACACATAAGTGAAATGTAGACAACTTACTTACGTAAATCTATTTTTATTTTGTATTTTGTTTTCAAAGTAACTTTATTTACATTAACTAGAAGTCTGCCGCGCAATCCTAAGGTGCGACATTTTACATCCGACACTTGTTTTTAATTTTTGTTATTTTTGTAGTAATTTTATAAAAATCTATTATATTTTTTCTAAACTAAAATTTAAAACACCAAATAAAACGGGTTTTGTATGACGGTTTGTACATTTACGTAGTAACTTATTGTATACAGACCGGTTCAACAAAAAAATTACATCAAAACGTTTAAAAATACACATGTTAGAATTGTAATCTCAAAAGTTTTTAAACATGATAGATTAAAAGAAAATAACTAAAATCTTCAAACAAATTAAGTTTTTTTTTTGTTTATGAGTACAAAATGTAAAATTTTATTTAAGTTACAATAAGTGTAAGGTTAATTATCATATAATTAATTGTAAGGGATAATCTGTAAATAATATTAAAAATACTATTTTACCCTCAAAAGAGATTATATTTTATACATTGAGTTAAGTATTTGTTATTAATTTTGTAAACTACACCTCTCATATACTTTATATAGTATAAATAAATTTCACTAAGTGGTCTCATATTTAGTTAAAATATATCATTTTAGCTCGTAATATCTTGAAATATTCAAACTCCAAATATGAATCAATTAAACATGTATTAAATCTTAAAAATATATAACTAAATATAGATAATAAATCACCCGTCTATCAATAATACCAATACCAGCAATTGAATCACAAATTTGAATTAATTTTTTTTGTCACCACTCATTTAATATTATATCGTTTTTCAACATAACTTAAATGTCATTAAGGGGGCATTATAAAACAATGGAAAGAAGCATGCTGCTTACACCCTAACTGGTGGTTAGATTACAAGTTGTCTGGTTGTAGTAATGGAACCACATGCTGGCGCAACGGTTGGGCAATCGAACGCCTCGTTATTCTTCGAGGTGCGGAGACATGAACCGGAGCTGATAGCTCCGGCAACTCCCACACCTCGAGAAGTGAAGCTTCTCTCAGACATTGACGATCAAGAAGGACTTCGGTATCTAACCCCTACAATTATGTTTTATCGTAAGAATTCAAAAATGGGAGACACGAATCCAGCGAGTGTGATTAGGGATGCTTTGGCGAAATTGCTAGTGTTTTATTACCCGTTGGCTGGTAGGATAAAGGAAGGTCCTGGCGGGAAGCTAATGGTGGATTGCAATGACGAGGGTGTGTTGTTTGTCGAGGCTGAGGCTGATGTTACATTGGATCACTTTGGAAAGACGCTTCATCCACCTTTTCCGTGTATAGAAGAGCTTGTCTATGATGCCCCAGGTGGCATCATCGGCTCCCCGTTGGTACTAATTCAGGTGATGGTTTAAACATATCTAGTATTACAACATATATACTTGTGTATTATACGGGTTAAACAGATACTATTTAATATATTAGCACCATACATGTAAGATATAAAATTGTATACCCTTACTTTTCCATTAAAATTGTAAATCTTTTATTACTTTCGGAAACTTTTATCGTTTTTAAATTGACATTTGATAATTATTCATATTCATGAAATGCTTTTATATGAATAAAAAAATAATAGTTGTTCCATAAAATGTGGTTCACATTGTTAATTATATATATATATATATTAGTTATTTCTAACTTGATTATGCATTATGGGTTGTACTTGATGCTATGAAGTTATTCCTAAGTTGATGGTATGTAAAAGTAAATCACTATTTTCATCACTATGGTTTGTACAAAGTAATCGTGTTCATCCAAAAAAGATCAAAAGTAACCAATCTAGTCACATATTTTCCGTTACATAACGTTTTACATAAACACTTTTGAATCGAGGAAATAAAACCGTTTTTGCCTCCAGCCAAGCGTGGATTGTGCAATTATACAGCTCCAATTATACAACCCTCTTTGCCTAAAAACACTGGTTATATTGCTAAATGCATATAATGACATATGAACACGTAACCGTTTATTGATAGGTGACGCGTCTGTTATGTGGAGGCTTTATTTTTACTTCGCAGATGTACCACACCATGTGTGACGGATCAGGAGCGGCACAATTCCTAATCGCATTGGGTGAAATGGCCCGGGGTGCACTGGAGCCTTCAATATTGCCCGTGTGGAAAAGGGAGTTGCTTAATGCTAGAGATCCACCTCGCGTCACATTTCCTCATCCTGAGTACGATGACACGGTTGACACCAAAGGCAACCACGTTATCGCAACAGAAGAAATAGCTGACAAATCATTCTTTTTGGGTCAGCTGAGATATCAGCTCTACGTAGGTTTGTTCCAGAAAGCCTTAAAACATGCACCACCTTCGAGTTGCTAACAGCTTGTCTCTGGCGTTGTCGTACAATCGCGCTACAACCAAATCCAGAACAAGATATGCGCCTAATGTTCTTTGTCAATGTTCGTGGCAAGCTCAATCCTCCTATACCTGTTGGCTATTACGGAAACTGTATCGTCTTACCATGTGTGGTTTCAAAAGCTGGAGATCTATGCAATAAACCATTAGAGCATGCATTACAACTTGTAAAGAAAACGAAATACGGTGTCAATGAAGAGTACGTGAGATCAACAGCAGATCTAATGGTGGTCAAAGGACGACCACATTTTAAAACGGATCATTCAACTTACATTGTGGCGAATGTTACAGCACTTGGATTCAATAGAGTTACTTTTGGGTGGGGGGAAGCAATCTATGCTGGTTTTCCTAAAGATGACGCGGGACTTCCCGGAGTCTTTTGCGACTACATACGTTCTACAAATGAGAATGGGGAATCCGGAATCGTTGTGAGAATTGGCTTGCCGATCAAAGAAATGGATAAATTTCGTAAAGAACTGAATATTATGTTCAAGTAGGATGCATGGTAACAATCAAGATTCTAATACCAAAACTCACGTGTTGTGGGACTTTATATGTAAGTTTGTATATGATCAACTCTCTAAATAATCAATAAAATTGTTACATATACCTATATGTTTGGGTAACTTCAAAATTTTAATAAACAAATCTAGCATCTTCAAAAATTATATTGATGAAAAACTGACAACAGAATACTTTTGGCCAATATGGTATCCGAGGAAGATGATGATGGAATAACAACCAAAATCACAAAACATAAGGAAGAAGATCACTATGAAGCTCAAGTATTGACAAAAATATCTTGATTGAAAGTATCTGTATACTCTTGGTTTATCAAACTGCAATGAACTCAAAAAATAAAAGGCAAAAACAATCGAACATGGTTCCAACTTTGTTGCACATTTGGGACGTTTTTATAACACTATGTTTTGCATATAAATCACACTCCGATGTGTATTGCAGCTATGACTATTTGCAACAATTTTTATCAATGTTTTTAAAACCGGATCGGACGTCGAACCGGACACCTTACTGATGGTCGGACCGGATTTAACTATATTTTAATTATTTTTATATATGTAATTAAATATAAGTAATTTATATATGATTTATATATATATATTATATATATATATATATATATATATACTTTATAGTTATATATAAAATTTAACTATATTTGTATATCCGACGTACTAATTTATGGTTTAACACCCCGTTTTTACCCATTAAAATAAAAAAATATAAAAAACCAAAACCGGACCGAACCAGTCCGGTTTCCCGGTCCGACCAGCGGTTCGGAACGAACCGGCCGGTTCGACCACTAAAAAGCGAATCACACCAGACCGAACCGGACACGGCACCGATTCCCGGTCGAACCGGCCGATCCGATCTAAAAAACAATGATTTTTATATCTATTGATTAATTAGAAAATTAAAGAATACTATTTATGTATTTTAGATACTAGGTTATAGGCCCGTGTATCATACAGGATTGTAAAATAAAAAATATTTTAATTGTAGCCGCATCAAAAAATAGTATATAATATCAATATACAGTCATAGCCGTCAAGATCAACTCTTTATGCAAATAAGTAAATATCTTATGCATAAAGATCCAATCTTATGCACAAGATAAATTTTATATGAATAAAGATCAACTTTTTATACACATCAAGATAACATGTTTTATATAAAAATTGTTGTCAAATTTAATAGCTTTTTGTAATGTAAATAACCCACCAAGATTTTAAGTATCATATCACATTCACCCACGCACCTATAACTCGAATAGCAATAAACAACGTCATGTTTTATCACTTCATTATTGATTAGCTTGTTATTATCGAAAACTCAAAACCAATTTCATGTTATTCCACCATCTCTAAATAATAATAATAATAATAATAACAGGTTGATTAGGTCAAACATAATACTTTTTGCACTTCAAATTATAACATATTTTTAAATTACCATTAAACTAAAAGAAGAAAAATAAAGTTTTTAGTATGTAAATTTTATGTTCTTATTTTAGGAAACTAAATGAACAGATTGTTAGTATTTTAACACAGGTTGTTAAGGTGAGCCCAATATGAATGCACTACAAAATATGCATTTGTTTTCCCTAACTTTTCTTTATTTATTATATCTACCGAGCTCTAATGTACACTTCCTCCTATATATGTGAGTATATGGGGACCTGCACAGACTCAATAGCTTGAGCAGGGGTTCGTTTGGATTTTTTTTGGCCGTTCGAACGTTAAAACTCCATAACAATCGAATTAATTGAACCTAATTGATCCTCTATCTATCTCTAATCGTCTGCTATTTCCAATTTCATCTGAAACTCACTAGAATTACACCCCGATCATCATTTTCGTCGCGGCGTATAGACTCACTGATGTGACGTGAAATTCTTGGTATTTATGACTGGGACCTATACGCCGTGTATGAAAAAGCGTATGGACCCATACGCGGCATATAGGCATGTGCATAGCACTCTTTACGCTTGAGTAAATATGACTCCTAATGAAGTCCAATTCTCTAAATGCTTTCCAGCAGAAACTTACCCAAATTGACCCATTCGTTCTGCACTATCAATTACAATATTAATGAAAGTGAATTTTTTTTTATATCACGTCAAGCTTAATGGCACGTTAGTCTTCTCTCTGCATCCCAACATAGAAAAATAGAAACCATATTCTAGATTCAGAATCGGGAACATTAAAGTTGTTGGATTAATCGGTTCGTTAACGGGTTACGGGTCATATGGGTCGGTAGATAAATGGATCACCAAATAGTTAATGGGTCTGGGGAAGAACTTGGTAGTATGTTTGACCAGGGTAAATTGGGTAAAAGAGTGGGTCACGATTTGTTCCAGATCTTTAGGTAAATTTGAGTAGTTAGTATATTATTGTTATATTTGATTCATCCACGTTGTGTTTCTGTATGGCTATTTATAGCCATCTACCTTATTGATTCATCCACGTTGTGTTTCTGTGTATTTTGAGTGAGTGTTTATAAGGGGCCTGAACCAACAAAAGTAACTACACAATTAATTAGGGGAAATTGACCATATGGTTTTTTCTTGCTTTTCAAATTGTCCAGAATTTTAGATTTCTACAGCAAAAAGAAAAAAACATAACCGATCAATTCAAGATTTTGACATCAATTTCATCCCAAATCGACTCTTATATTGAATTTGTTAGACTTTTAAGTCTAAAAAATCTTAAGTTATAATGAAGCTAACTCTTGGCAAGCCACACACCATAACATGCTCTTGTAAAAAACTTTTGCCAGATATGAATAGATAATTAAGCTTCATATATACTGTTTTAGAAAATAGATATGGTTTTGAGAATAAACTAAAATTATGCAATCACCTTAAAGATATATACATAATGAAACTATTAAACAAGCATATAAATGAGTTGAAAGATGTAAATAGATGGTTAAACTTTCATCTATACAACTTTTAAAAATAGATAATCACATAAGACCGGTTATGATAATCTTTTCATCCAAGTTAAGTAAAAAAACATGCAATAAATTGCTGATTACTGAAAACATACTCTCAAGCATATAGAAACAGATTAGGGAGTACAAGTTTTAAGCCCATTCTTTCGAGTCCTTCCTACAGTTTCGTTATGGACGATTTGAATTTCAAACCTCAACAATAACTTTAGAACTAACAATTTTGCATAATGAAACCCAAGAGAAACAAAATCCTAATATCTTAAACCTCTTCAAATTGCAAGTTTAAAACATACACTCTCAACTCCACTTATGTTTTAGCAACATAAAACCAACAGTGGTTTGAGTTTAACATAATACATTAGCCGCTTATTCAGTATATGCATTCGCTACAAGACAAACACCTGTTGGATTACACTACAACTCTTAGATTAATTGTCAGTGTTCTAAAACCTATCAACTATAATTTAATCTATATTATGCTTAAAATAGCCAGAGATTAACTTCCATATTTAGATGCAATCTGTTTGAAAACATCATAAACCATTTATGTCATCTTTGAAAACCTAATCAATCTAAAACAACCAACTACATTAATACATCAAAAGTCGACCAATAGCATTACAAAGACCCTATGGATAAATCTAGAAAATTAAAATTGCAGAGTATACTATTAAAAAAGATAATCATGAAATTGAAAATGTTTGCCAAACATATAGTTTCATGTGGATTATCCATATAATTGATAGAGAAAATATTAAGTGGTACTGAAAACAATATTGTTAACCCAATTTCTCAAATCAAATCCAAAAGAAGTTTCAATAGAATACATCACTCGAAATTGTAAAAGATGTTCAATTTCGAATTATCATGTCTGCAAGTACAGGTATTTGATTTGTAATACCTTATACCCAAATTGCTAACCACCAATTGAATGAAAAAACATACAATAGTTGATGAATTCAAAGCATACCACATCTTTTTGATGTAACACTTAATAATTGTTGATGAAAAGCCTAAATATGCATCACACAATGAGAAACTATAATCATAGTTCAACACCTTTAAGAACAATCATTCAGGATTCGACAGAATACATACCTTTTGGATTGAAATCTCACCAATTTTCAAAGATCGAATGGTGTTGAAAGGATTCCGCATTTTTGTTATCGCGTTGAAGAGGGATTTTCCATATCTATACCCTCGGTTGTTAGATTTGAGTTTGATCTATTCGTTATAAGTTGTAGGCACAGAGTTTGATAAGCAATTAGGGTTTCGGGTACTTAGATTAGGGGAATGAAATTGGGATATAGAACCACAAGGTGGGTATAGTAAAATGGGCGGGAAAAAATTTGAAGGATGGTTTGTCCCATAACGTAAAGAATTATTAGTATAGATTTTACATTTTGACCAATAGGATTCAACATCATCAATAGTTGGCAAAAGGTACTTGTATGCTAAACTAAATCTTTAATAGAAATTTTAGTTATACAAAGCTATTGAAGAAAGACCAAAGTGAACGGGAGTGAGGTCTTAAGCATAGTCCAATGTTATCTTCTGATAGTGGTGGCGTTGCAACTAAAGAACGGTGATTGGTACATGAGAGTTTGGTGATGACTTGAGTGACAATTTTAACAATTTATATGAGAAATTTCGAGGTGATTGCAAAAGTAATGGTATTTTAATTATTTTTAATACATACTTTTTTTAGACACAACCTTTCGATTCAGATTTTTTTATTTTTGCAATTCAAAATAAATTTGAAATATGATTTTATATACATTAGTATAAATTAGATTCTACTTTTAAATTTGTTTTGGTTTTTAATTAGATTTTATATTCCTGCTTTAATAAAAAATTAAGTAGAGGTACATGTGTGTAAGAAATACATTTAGAGTCTCATGCAACCAAAGAACGACTACTAATGCAAGCAAAGAACAACTAGAGCTCTTAGTTTGCACATATGAAGTACAAGAAAGTTACTTTGGAAGATTTGCTACAACTTAGTGATATGCTAAGTATTAAATCTATTGAAGCCAAAAGACCAAATCTTCTGAAGCTAAAGATTAAACCTTTCAAAACTTCAAATACAAAGTCTTCGAAACCAAAGACAGATTTCTTCCAAATACATAGAAGACGTGATTTTTCTGAATCACATTTTGATAAAAGCTGAACAACTTTCCACTGCTACTTCTGATAGACTCACAAACTTATATGATTTTGTGAAATGTCCATACTTTTATCAAAATTTAGATTAATGTCCTATGTTTATAAGTTTCTACTTTTATACTTTTATCCTAAAATAATAGATAAGAATGTGAGTTATGCCATGTTATAATCATAAATCAAAAGACAATGATTGTCTTTTCATTCTACATTGATCTTGTTGTTTAGATTAGTAGTTTTAGCTAGCTTTCAAAATATGGTTGACTGTAGTATGTAATATAAAGTATCTCAACTATTTGTATCTTTAGATAAGCTTTGTAACACTTAAAAGAATTTGAGAGAAATATATATTATTCTTGAAAGAGAGGTTTATTTTGTAAAAAACTTGTTTATTGTTTTTGTTACTTATGTTCATTGTTTCATCCTAACTGTTTGCTATTTGATCTGTTAAGCATTTTAAGTCTCTTCTCATTGTAAATCTATTGCATTGATCCCCTTCAACGGTCATGTAATGTAGCACCACCATGTTTATTCTCATCAAAATTTTCTCATTTATCTCTTTTATTAAATAATTTAATTAAATACTAATAAACATTTGGCTCTTTTTATATTAAAAATATGTTTTAATTAATTAAAAGAGAGGTTTGTTAATAATATTATTTCTAAAAAACAAGTTTTTACAAAATAAGAAATTTTTCTAAAACCTCAATTTTTTTGACAAATATGAAATATTTAAAAATTGGTGTTTTAAAAAAACTAATTTTTTTAATACCAAAAATAAATAAAGTTGGAACTTATAATAAGGAAAATTTTAAAAATGATATATTTTTAAGTTACGATTATAGTAAAAAGGGTATTTAATCTAAAAAGTCTAATATGATTGTGTACTTGACACATATCCTTCTATTGTTTTAAAAATTATGACAATTTGATTATTGGGTCAAATATATCAACTCATTGTGTCATATACGTTCATGTGTCAAATATCAGTTCGTTGTGTCATATATTTTACATAATTTGTTATATGTATCCATCATTGTGTTTTACGTTTTAGATCATTATGTGTTATTTATGTCATTGCGTGTATAGATTATATAAAGTTGTTATTTATCATTGTGTTTTACAATTAGAATTATACAATGATATACTTTCACCAATGTATTTATCAAACTTTTAGTGTTGAAGATAACATAATGTATTTTTTGTTATTATTTTTTATACATTTTTATAAACTTGTTGTTATCTATCATTGTGATTTACAATTAAAAGTACAAAATGATGTTATTTCACCGATGTATTTTTCAAAACTCATAATATTTAAGATAGAACAATGACGATCAAAAAACACAATGAGAGATTGTGTTATTTTGTCAATGTCTTTAATGTATTAACTTAATTAATGTATTAAACCGTTCAAACTAAAGTAAGATGATAGAGTTTGGCCTCTTAGAGATCTAAACAATTTGATTTTTTACCGTTTGTTGGTTTGTTTGTTTGATTTGGTTTAAATATTGGAACAACATATTTAACCTCTAATATTTATATACTTTTTTCACTTTTTTGAAATATGTAATCATACATATGTATTTAAGGGTGTAAACGAACCAATCCGCTTATGAATAATTGAAATCAACTCGAGTAATTCATGAAGAGTTAAGATGAGGGGAAGAAAAAGTTGATGTGATATCCATGTGCATGAGGGAGAGTGCTAAGGAGGAGAGTGAAGAGCATAACGACTCTCTACTCCCTCGAGGATACTATTAAACATCGTGGATGGGGTTAAGAATAAAACTATTTAGACGATCTTTTTTCTATTGAAGAACGAACTCACAAACACACTACACTACTCCCAAATACACATTATATGCTTACAATAAGACTTGAACCCTAATTACTTAAGAGAACCAATACTGACATTTTGAATTTTTAATACCATTAAACTACAAACCCTTAGCTTATGGCATTTTGGTGATCATATTTATTTTGATTGGTGGTTTCTTGCTTATGATCTTATCGTCGGTCAAGAGGAAGGATGAGGTCAAAGATACTTTTTGGTCTATCAAAAGTCAAAATAAGAAAGTCAAAGCTGCTGCTGCTGTTATAAAGAGAATCAAGGATGATTTTAAAGTTGAAGTCAAGGCTGTTGGTTGTGGTTTCTATTTTCTATCTTCATCTTCTCATGTTTGTTTTGAGTAAAATCACATAAATGAACATTTGACCGAGTGACGGAGCAAAAGGAACTGCGAACATTTTGCTGATGTGGAGCCGAGAAGGACCAACTACATCGAGGTCTTGTCAAGTTTTATTTCCTTTTGTGTAAGATCAACAGAGGAGTAACAAAGAAAAAAAAAAGCTTTTAAAGAAGTTTAAAGAAAAAAAACAAAGCTTTTAAAGAAGTTATACCAACACCTATACATTCATCTATAGAGGGAAACCAAACATGCTAAAAATACAAGAGCTTCTTTAACCAAAAACACCTATGATGATCTAGTTTCGATTATTGGCGGCCCCATATACTCGATTCCCTCCATTTCTGATTCTTTTGGGACCTCAATTTCTTCCAACCACCAATACCGCTCGCTCAGTTCTCCTGTCGTAAACGCTTGTTCGCCTGAAAGTTATTACAAGTAAAGCATCACTACATTGGTCACAAAGATTAATAAAAGTTCACTACATTGCTCTATTCAATATTTTCCAAATAATATTACTACACTAAATTAAGGTGTGACGGGTAACGGGTCAAAATAGAAAATTTTACTACAGGTTGGATCATGTCGGTTGACCATAGTTTTTCGTTCCTCTTGAATAAAACATAACCAAATCAATAAATTCGTTTAAATATTTACCAGTTTTACGGGTAAATAGCAAGTACATTTTAACAAGTAGTTGTTGCCTAAACGTTGATAAAGATTCGATTAGATGATTAAAAATTTAATAACTGCTTACGTGGCAACTCGTCGAATGGAATGTCTCTATAATATGAGCAGTCCCGACCGTCTTTTTTGGAATACGGGGGTCCCATCACATCAAGGATTGCACAAGGTGTTATCGCTGTGAAGGCATGTATGTTGCCCCCTGAAGTTGGATACAGTACAGAAGTATCACATGGGGCTGTAAACACACCATCAGCTTTTAAACTTGCTAATTTAACTGCATAACAACATTAATATTCAAGTTAAATCAGATAAACCACACACTCACCCTTCAAGTTTAAATCAGATAGACCACCTACTCTATGAACATATAAAGAGATCAAAAACTCACATTGTGAGGAGGACGTGGAGTCATCCGAGTTATTAGAGGTAGTCAAATCATACGCTTTAATATGCACTTTCCCAAGCAAAAGCTTGCTGAAAACCGTCATTCCCGGATGGTTATGAAGAGGTATGACAGCATTTGCAGGGAGAAAGAAAATACATAACTGAAAAAACACATGACTAATAATTTAATATGCCGATAAATATTTCTATAACAACCAAAAATTCGAGAGGAAAAATAAGTAAAAATTTACCGAGAATTTCTCAGACTGGTATATGGTTGTGCACGCGACTTTGGGAGTTACTCCTGCAATACTTCTAGTCTTAAAGAATTGTAGATTTCTACTTAGTCCAACATCTTCTGCCCTCATTCCATCTACAATAAGATGAGATTTTCAGTTAACAAACTGCACATATTACCAAATATTGATGATAAGATTGAATATAGCTAAAAGATGGCATGAGTTCATGCTATTGCCCTATTTTGACTAGTAATTAAGATAAGGTAAAATCACCAAAATATGCGGTTTAAACCAATTGTTACCAAAATGGAAAATTTAACTCCTAAACATGGACTTTAAGAGCCAATATTAAAACGACACATGGATAACTAGACGAAGTTTCCATCCGATGAGATACCCGAAACTATGCAATGTGGACCAAAATTGAGACTTGCAGACGGATTTGGCTAGATCAAGCTATAATTCTTGTGAAATTGTCCAAATCTAGCAAAAATCATCAGAAAATTTCAATTTTTGGTCCACATGACATGATAAAAATACGCATAGTCATATACGTGTCTTTTTTAATACTGGCTCATTAAACTCAATGTTTAGGAGTTGAATGTTTTTGGTAAAATGTTCATTTTAGTAAAAACGTGGTCAAAATTGTTTATTTTGTTGATCTTTACTTAAAACAAATGTCAAAAGCTTTGTACTTGTACCTAAAAGCCACATTCACAGATTCAGTGATCAATTAGAAGTAATATTAGATATAATTATACTTCAACGTTGAGCAAAGTGAAATCTTACATACTTCACAAGATTTCAAACTTTTCGCCATCAGTTTCTTGTTATCTTTCTTTACACTTAATCTATTAACGTGAATCACAAGCAATGTGGCAACTAAAGTCCACATTCAAACAAATTCAACAGCACGTAATCTGTGAATAAGAATATAAGATAGGCTAGGCATCAAGCCACAAACCAATGTGGTTTAAGTGGTTTCTCATATCATGAAATTTAGTTGAAATTTAATAGAAAATTGTTTGTTTCAATGCAGAACATGCCAAAAACCAATGCAATATACAACTTTCACAGCATCCAGTCAAAATAAGAAAGATTATCCTTCCAAACCATATGTTATTTGTTCGGTTTCAGTTATTTTTTTAAAACGGCGCCAATAGCATAAAAAGACTAGCAAGACGTTAAACAAGAGGTAAAGGGGACCCTTAGCTCCCACTTTGCACAAGGACCGGAGAGGGATCATATCAGTTCATGATCTAAATTCTAATATACGTAATCTTACTTTACACTTTGTGAAGTAGACTTTTTCTCACGACTTGAACCCACGACCTCATGGTCATAAGCCGCACTCTAAGTCAGGAGCAACACCACTCTGACCAAGATAAACTACCTAACTTGTATATATGTTTGAACCGACTAAATGAATGAAGCATTATATCATCCGCCGTCGGTTAATTCGGTTACGACTTAGTATAAATTGGCTATACCCTCACCCATTATGTCATGTTTACTTTCTACATTAACCACAACTTTACCTAAAAAAGCATAAAGCTCCAAATGCAAACTGCAGCATTTTCATTTTTGCATTTACAGACAACTCCCAATATTACAATCAAACACCTCCTGTTGTTCTATTAGATTTGTTCTGTTCGGTTAATTCGGTTACGACTCCATTAATTCTGTTTTCCCTCACCCACGATGTCATGTTTACTTGCTATAATTATACAGATAACAAGCCTAACTATCAAATTATGTGTTACTGTAACCCGGGTTGTTTGTTTCGGACTCTTAAATGTCTAAATAGTTAAGCAATTAATGGTTCAAACTGTTTGTTTCGCGATCAAATGTCTGAAACTCAAATGACTGAATGGTCTAGACACTTGCATTTGAATGGTTAAGCATTGTACTAACGGTGAACACGATTAAAAACTCTTATCTGAATTGGTCAAACATTTGATTTGAATAACTAAACGATATACTAAACATTCTCACTTAATCTTAATCATTTAAAAATTGAAAAACGGACCTTAAGTTAATTACCAGTGACTACTATGATATCCAATTCCAACAATTAACCAAACAGTGCCAACAATAATGTTATTAAATCACTCACCGAGAATCGAGCACAGTTTCTGCACATCAGTAAACGAAGGTACAGTTCCGACGCCTCTGAACACATCAACACACGCCATATACAACCTCTGCAACGGCGACGAAATCGCCGCCGTACACGGCGGAGACCGTCTCGTTTTGCCGCTAGTTCTCCGGCAGCACTTCTTCTTCCGTATAGTCTTACTCACGTCGTTTAACCTCACCTCAATCGTCATCGTTCAATCAATCAATCAGTCAATCTATCGATCTAAACACACAATAACAGAATTTCAGATCCGATCAGGAGTACTTAATATATGAGATGTTTGAAGGTTTGAAGTGTGGGGGATCGATGATGAGATTATATGGAGGGTGGTGGTGGCATGGGAAAACCGTGGGCGTCATGTATGGGATTGCGTGTGGTTAGAGAGAGAAAGTTGGTGTGAGAGAAAGTTGTTTCGTTTTGCGACCACTGTTCGGTGTTCTACGTGAGGGTGTTTTTCGTATGTGAAGTTACCGTTATGCCATTCCTTTAGATATTTTGCTTCCCTCTTCTTTTAACCAATGTTTTTTAGACCGGATCCGTCCGATCAGGATCAGTCAGGTGGTCTGGTCTGGTCTGTTATGGTTTGTTTTTATCTGGTCAAACCGACCGGTTCAGGAGTGGTCAGACCAGAAAACCAGACCGGTTCGAACCGGATTTTGATTTTTTTTAATGGGTAAAAACGAAATGTTAAACCATAAATTAGTATATTGGATATACAAATATAGTTAAAATTTATATATAATTGTAAAATTATATATAAATTACTTATATTTAATTACATATATAAATATAGTTAAATCCGGTCCGACCACCAAACCAGTAATACGTCTGGTTTGATGTCTGATCCAATTATGAAAACATTGCTTTTAACGTATGTTTAGAGTGGGGTGATGTAGTGGAGATTTTATGGGAGAATATGAAATTGCGAAGATGAAATTGTGAGGTAAACAAGTATATTTGAATTTGAGAAGATGAAATCGTGATGTAAGTTAAAACGGAGAGGTTGATTTTACTGAGTAATAGATCATTATATTGTTGTTTGAATTTGTGAATTGAGTGTTATAAAGACGATGTGAACACGCTAGAAAAGTGTCATGTGTCTCGTAGTTATTTGTTTTATTAGAGAAGATTGCGTACACCTCATATATATTATGCTTGTTAAGCATATAACTTGGGACCTATATATACATGGTACTTTTAAAGGCAAAATTTTTCTGATGGTATTTTGTTTTCTGCTTAATTTTGATGATTGCAATAAAAGGTATGTGTCTGTTGGTTAAAAATGGAGATAGTTTGAATAAGCTTAGCCTCTTAGTTCTTTAAACCACCACTATGTTTTCTTAACAAGCAAAAATATTTTATATCAACACAACTAGCGAGGCAAAGACTATTTACTGAAACCACCTAACACCATTTTTGGCGCTCCAAATTGGATTTCGTTCTCATGTTACTTAAGGTCCAAGAGTCAAGACCCAAAATATGTTATCGTGCACCCTTACTTCTAAGGGTGAGTGAGCTCGAGCTCCGGTTTACCTTTGGGTTGTTTGGGGTATATCGGGAACACCATCGCTTGTGCAGTGGCTTGGTGTTGTGGGTAGACTTTTTGTGTTCGTGAACCCTTGAAGAAGGAGAGAGAGAGAGAGGAGAGAGAGAGAGAGAGAGAGAGAGAGAGAGAGAGAGAGATAGAATGTATCGGGTAGAGAGAATAGTTTTGGGTTCCTAGGTTTCATTCGTCTTGTAAATAGTTTTAAGTGGTTTTAGGTTTAAAAAATATCACAATTTTTTTATTATGAAATATTTTAGTTAGTTTTCGCTCTTTTGGGTTTCACCCATTGGCTTATCGGTGGGGGAAACCGCCCGACCTATATTTTTTTTATGTTATACATATTTAAAAATTTCGATCGCCCCCCTAAAAATTTGCGAGCATCTCCAATTATTTCTTAATTTATAAATGTTAATCTTTTAAGATTTAAAACCAATATTAGACATAGCCCTAATTAAGTTTAAAACCCAATGTTTGACATATAACCAATTAAAAAAATACACTTCCGATCACTGTGTTGTGACTTCTAGTTGTCGCTTTTTTATCGTCACTTTCAGTGAGTATTTTAGAGTTTTAATGTTTTTATATAGTTACTTTATTGCTTAGATGATTATTTGAGTAGAGATTAAAGAATATGAACTAGGATTTAAAATATTACAAACTTTAAATCTTTAATTATAAATTTATAACTTATGATTTATAAACTTTAGAATGTAAATTTGAATTTTGATCATGATCTGATCCGAACCGATATATCTGGACCAAAATTTTTATTATATAGCGATACACATACGATCTTTAAAAAACTTCCCCTTAAAAAGAATTTATGGGTTGTTCACTATTTTCACCTCTCCATCCTAAGGTTAATATTGATTTGTTTTTATTACTCAAAACATAAGACATTGGAGACAAAAAGGCATGCAAAAAATGTTTTCACAACCGGATTGAACGTCGAACCGAACGTCTTACTGGTTTGGTGGTCGGACTTGTTGGACCGGATTTAACTATATTTTAATTATATTTATATATGTAGTTAAATATAAGTAATTTATATATGATTTATATATATATATATATATATATATTATATATATATATATATATATTATAGTTATATATTAAACTTAACTATATTTGTATATCAAACATACTAATTTATGGTTTAACATCCTATTATTACCCATTAAAATAAAAAAAAAACAAATTTAAAAACCGGTCCGACCACCGATTCGGGAAGAACCGTCCGGAACCGGACCGATCCCCGGTCAAACCGGTCGGACCGGCCGGTCCGATCCGGTCGCGAAAAAAGTGCATGCAAGTCATATGCAAGTCATATGCAAGGCTTCATGCACTCAAGTGTACAAGACTGCAAACTAGCAGAGAGGGAGTCAATAAAGCAAGCATTGATTTCAACAAGGACTGACAAAGCATACTTGGTTTTCTTGAAGGGTTAAAATATAAAATTTCTATTAGTTTGTACAAAGACATCAGACATGTCACCACCAACCAAGATAAGGAGATAACGTTATGAAAAGATATAATTTTGGGGAGCTTATCTGTTTGTCTAGCTTTTTAAGGTAAACAAATAATGTTGGTTATTAATCTTTGATTACCGTAACACAGTTGGATGATTATAAAAACTTAGCGATTAATAGATGGTAAATGCGATGGAGAGCGATATAGAAAAAAACTGCTGTGACTTGTGAGAGAGTCACGTAAACATAGCGTGATAAAATTTTTTTAAGACAAATCGAATTTTAATAATCAAAACTATTAGTTATTGGCCGATAATAATTCATACTATTGATTTGCCGGTAATAATCACAACTTTCATCTTTATTACCAACAATAGACTCTGTAGTATAATCATCGTACATTTATCATTTTAGACTTCATTTAACTAGTATGTTTTTTCATTTCGTTCATATTCATTATTATGAATAAAATTAAGAAGAAATCAAACGTAACTTTTTAATAATTATGTTACTGGGATTGTTGATGATAATAATAATAAAAGTCAGGATTGTCACTAGCCAAATCAACAGTATGTATTATCATCGGCCAATAAGTAATAGTTTTGATTATTAAAAAGTAATGGTAATAGTTTGGTAATTATGATTAGTTATTAATTATTATTTTATTTTTTTTTCAAAACAAATCATTAGTAATTTCATATTTCAATAGAAAAGTTTATTAAATAAAAATTAATATTAAGAAAATAAATACCAAAGCACATAAATAAAATTTTCAAACATTACATAAATATTTTTTGATTCTTCGCAATTTCTCCACAGATATCAACCAAATTGGCTTTAAGCTTATTATGTGTTTCCTATCACATATATTCATAGGATTTGTAAATTTATTTTTGTTTTTCGGTTATCTCTACATAAGTGGCGTTGACTTTTTCATAGTTTTAACAAATCACCTGCCTTTTATGCTCTAAAATAATATCATGTAAAATCAAGCAAACGTATATTACATTTTGTATGTTCTCCTTATGCCACATATCTACGGTTTTTTATTTCGATTTAACTGGACCGGTAGGGTATACACTACACTCATTTAAATAAAATATTTAGATTTTATATAATATCATATCCATTTGCATGAAAATTGGTTGTCCAAAACAGGAAACTTAACCCAAAAAGAGATTCCTTTGGTGGGCCCCAAAAGGGCTAGTTGTCAAGAGTGTTTCTAGTTGCGGAAATGCCAAAACAATTAGCTCTCAAATTAAAAATATTACTACAATATAAACTTATTAGGCTTTGTTTTTCTTAAACTGATTTTAGCTTTTGTTTTTCTTAAACTGATTTTAACTTTTGTAGAATAATGGAGAGTCATGCAAGCATTTACCGCATGAAAAAAAGGAGTTTTTAGGTTGATCTAAATAAGCTAAATATCCATACCTTTAACCAATATATTTTTAATTAGTTTTAGTAAACTCGTGTATTACACATGTAAAATAAATAAAATATTAATATAATAAAACTTATTAATTATAAAATAATATTCTAAGATATGATATGACTGAAATTACGTAAGAAAAATTGACTATAACTAATAAAACAGTGATATGAACTTTTTAAAATTTTGTTTTAAATTTTTTTCCAAAAAAATAACAGTTTGTTATAAAACAAACCGTATTAAAATATAATTTTTAAAATTTTCTTGTTATAACTCCCAAATTAAATATTTTTGGTTTTAAAAATTTGAATTTTTGAATATACCAATTTAAAATATTTCATTTTTTTTAAGTTTTATGCTTTAGAAAAAGTTATTATTTTAAACAAGTTTTGTTTATTTAGAAATAATATTAATAAATAGATCTCTGCTTTAATTTATTAAATGTAAAATAATGTTAAATAATATTATTAGTAGTTAATATAATTATTTAATATAAGATAGAGGCAGGAAATTTTTGGTGAAGATGATTGTGGTGCTGGCACGTGACACCTAAAGTTACTAATCTTGAGCAGCCGAGAGATTGAAGAACGAACATTTGCTTGAATTCCTTGACTCACCCTGAGATGAGAGGGAAGGTCGATTTGACTCGAATCCTGAACCTGATCTTTTATTATAGTAGTAAGATTGTTCAATTATACGAGTCTAGCGTTGCAATAACAAATCTTTAAAAGAATGTTTAAATAATTATTACTAATCAAACATGGTGTGTTCTTCATCAAATAAGGTTTTGGTTTTTTCTTTCGATTACAATTTTGGTTTATTTGAAGTTGTCCACTCACAACTTACAATTTAAAAAATTGGGGCGTTCAAAGGTTATTATTCATTTATTTTCACTTGATACATGATTACACCTATTTAAAAATGTCTTTATTTGAAATGATCAAAATATTGGGCTTTATATATCCTTATATTTATGTTTAAAAAAACCTTGTTGTTATATTCTATATAATTATTATTGTATTTATTTATTAAAAGAGAACTATCTGTCCATAAGTAGAAAGGCATGCTTTATTGAGACCCAAAGAATTGTTCCCCTGCAAGGACTTCATTAATGGGTTTCCACAAGTGGGAAGTAAAACAATGAGCTCTAATCTTTGCCCTATAATATTATATTCAACTACACATGTGATATAAAGTTAAACCCAAACAATAAAATAACTCTTAATCATGATTAAATTTAATATATATGATAGCAACCTGGTCAAGTAGTTTGGTGTGATGGATTATTACGAAGTCATCAAAGGGGTTTAATGATTTTTGTTCAAACAATTTGATGAACTGTTGTATTGTGTATATGTGTGCGCATTTAATTAGGATTTTGTTAGATATAAGAGTAGACAATAGGTAAAGAAGATTAAGAGTTTGATGTTTATAAAGAAAATATATAAATATATGTAAACTAACCTAACTGGTTATAACAGACAAACCCTTATAGTAGCAAGATGTTATAGACGTAGTTCAATTCTGTTGGTTAAATAAGTAACAATTAACACGTACTCAAATCATATTCTACGAGAAATCAAGCTTAGAATATAAGAGTTTTTAGAGCAGAATCTTTAGTTACAAATGATGTTCATTACAAGTAAAAAACCATAAGTATTTATTGTTTTTAGCTAACCTTTACACATACAACAAAGTAACACAATGCTAGAAAACAACAAGCACACTAAATAATATTATCTGTTTATTAATCTTAAATACTCTATTTTGTAATTTTAATTCTTTAAGTTTGCACAAATTATATGCATCTTTCATATAGAAGTGAGGAATCATAGATTCCCTCCATCACCTTCACCCCACATGTCTTTTTTTTAGTTTTATTTACGTTATTCGTACCATAAAAATTTACACGTAACTCGTTTAATTTTTAAAACTTTAGAAATTATCGTCCTCAACCGATTATCAAAATCTAGTTAACTAACTAATGGACGTTACATGTTTACAAGACTAATAAGACAAGACATACCATAGAATCAACACAACTCACACGTAAACATGTCTTTTTTTAGGTTTCATTTTCCCCTCATATTTTTAGATGTTAATTACAGATTAATGAGTGTGACATGCTTTTAGGACTAGTAAAACAAGGCAACAATCAAATAAAATTATTGTATTTTGTAATAAATAAAAAAGAAAAAGAAAAACCAACTTACGAGCATATGTTTAAAAACCTTGTAATCATATCTTATATAATTATTGTATTTCTATATTACAAAAGAATTCTGTCATAAGTAGAAATGTATGCTTTATTGGAACCCGAAGAATGGTTCCCCTGCAAGGACTTCATTGATGGGTTTCCACAAGTAGGAAGTAAAACAATGAGCTCTGTATTATATTCAACTATATATACATGTGGTATAAACCAAACAATATAATAACTCTTAATCATAATTAATTAATAAAAGATAACAATCTGGTTATGTAGATTTGTTTGATGGATTAATACGAGTTTAGTTATTAAAGTATTAACGTTTTTTGTGCAAACAGTTTGACGAACCGTTGTAATGTGTATATGTGGGCACACTTGGTATTTAATTAGATATAAGAGTAGACAATAGGTAAAGAAAATAGTTTGATGTTTACAAAGAAAATATATTTAATCTATCCTAACTGATTATAATAGACACAAGTACTCTCGCTAGTAACGAGATACCATAAACATAACTATGTTAATTAAATAAGTTGCAATTAATACTTCCTTGAATCATATTCTCAAAGGAATCAAGCTAGGAACATTGGAGAGCTGGTAATGTTAACTTAATATTATATTATATACTATTAATTAGAGAACAAAAGGAATAGAGATCTTCCTTGGTTGTGTTTTGAACACAATATTTATTAACAAAATGACTAATTTATCAAATCGAATTACCAAAATAACCGGTCAAATTTAAATTTAAACAAATAAACAACCATCGAAACCCTCCACGTGTCATCCCTCGCTGATGTGGTGAGGGATTATGGGAATCACTCACTCAGAAAAACGTGCCCGACAATGATATGGCATAATCCCTTGCCCACGTGGAACCCTCGCTGACGTGTCTTTGATTCCTCGCTGAGTCAGCGAGGGATTACGAGAATTCCTCGCCCATAATTGCGAAAATGTCCTCCCTCGTCCAAAATTAAAATTTATTTAAATAAAAAAAATCCGAGATTTTTAATTATTTATTGTTTTTTAAATACTTAAAAGTTTAGTTTAATTTCATTTTGCCCTATGTACTACCATGCTTACCCTTAACAAATCTTATATTTTTCTCAACTTTATTTCTTAAAATTCTTTGAATAATATCTATCATGAAAAAGTAAATGTGTTAGATATTTTCTTAGTTTATCTAGAAAAAATGTATTGATTCTTATTTTTATTTTTAAATTATTAAAAAAATTGTAAGGAACCCTTGCTGACTAGGTGAGATAATGGTCAAATCTCTCGCCTCGTTTTATGCGCTAAAAATTCATCTAATGATGACTTATACATTTGTATCGTTAAAAATTTATTGAAATTTAGTCGTTGCTCCTATTGAGATTTTACCACTCCTTGTGCCCACTTTTTAGTTAAAAATTCTTTTAGTTCCATTGCCACCACTTCAATTATTCTACACATTTATAAAGAAATCACCTATTTTTCATTCCAAAATTTATTTTTACTTCTTTTGAAAATGATTTATCTTTTAGGTTGGATATATTTTTCTCATGCTATAATATTAACTTTTTCAGTTTTTATTCTTTTAAGTTATTATTTTTATACAGACTTTATTTTCCATCCATAGAGATTTTTTTTAAATCACAAACATTTTATTGTATTGAGTTTTTCTTAGTTACAATGTTTACAATAAGAATTATTCGTTAAAGCATGATACCGTCATACAATATTTAATGTTCTATATTAATAGGAAAGTTTATACAATAAGAATTATCCGTTAAATAATCATCGCGCGGATAGTCGTGCCCCTTGCTGACTTCCTTCTTTGACTCGGCAAGGGAGTTGTCAAATCCCTCGCCCGGGCTATTGTGTCCTCGCCTCGAGTCGTGTGTCCCTCGCCTCGTTCAATGTGTCCCTCGCCTCGGTTGATGTGTCCATTGCTGATGTGGACGAGGTACAGGTTTGTCCCTCGCCTCTATCTTGGACCCTCGTTGACTTGACGAGGGGAGGGTCAAATCCCTCGCCCACCTAAATGCTTCCCTCGCTGACATGGCGGACCAAAAAAATTCCTCCAATTTACACGTGGGCGAGATAGTTACACGTGGGCGAGGGTAGGTTAATTGACGTGGGCGAGGTATTATTGATGCATTCGGGATGTGTATGTGTTTTAAGTAATTAAATATATGTTTTTGTTATTTGATTACCATAGAATGCGATTACGTTGGGCGATTGTGAATTGCAGGAGCAGAGTACGAGAGAAAGGAGAAAAAGAAGAATTGTTCAAGGGAGGACGTAAGTTACGTCCCTATGGACGTAGCTTACGTCGGTTTCAAAAGAAAGGAAAAAAGAGGACTTAAGCCAGAAGGTTAGGACGTATGTCCCAAAAGAGGACGTATGCTACGTCCTTTTGGACGTAGCTTACGTCGTATTGAAAAGTTTGACTAGTTTTCCCGGGTTTTGGCCATATTTAAAGGGAATTAATAATTTTTAAAACCCTAATTCGCATTGGGAGCAAAAAGGGGCGAACTTGAACGATTCTTGAGGTTGATTCTACTTCTCCAACTCATTTCAATCCATCAAATCATGTTCCAGCATTTTATGGATTGGAACCTCGTGTCACCTTCTTCCTGTAAAGTGTCACCTTCTCGCATACCTGACATCCCATCTATCACCTCAAGATATCTCCCACTTCTCCTATCGACTAACTTATGCATTTCACCATCTCGCTCATAGGACCATCCCACTGGCAAATTGCTTATCTTGAAGGGCATATGTATTACCTTCTTTTTGGTAGCTCGACCTGGTAGCACATTTTGCTTTTTAAAGAACTTAGCCAACAGCCGGCAATGTGGAATGGATTTTCTGTCAGACTTCTCTCGAGATTCCCAAATACCCCAAAGGATTAGATGTGGTGCTGATAAGACCGGTCTTCCCGTGACTAGTGCATGGAGGACCATTACTTCGTACAATCGCACTTTGGCCTTATCTCCCAACCTAGGTAACACATTTTGATTTAGAAAGATCAACAACAACTTGGGAAGAGGTTTCAGATTTGCCCGATCAAGTGACCATCTTGCAACATTTATTCCTTCAGGAACATAAAACATTTCATGGATCATATTTCTCCACACTTCTTCTTTAGCTACCTTGCACGCTAGCATTGCATCATAGGGGTATCTATATGGTGTCCCATCAGTTGTTCCTGTGTTAAAGTTTGCAATCCGATTTAAGTTAAAGAATGATAAGCTTACTGTTTTTCCATTTACCTTCCCAATGAGTTGGGTGGTGGATGGCGGGGAATGCCCGGGCTCCTTCCTCAAAGTTGACATCCATTCCAAGGTAGCATCCACATAAATGTCTTCAACCCCATCATTGTTGAAACTTAAGTGTTGTTCCCAACCCAATCATGTAAAACATTCAACTATTCCAAAGCGTTCAGAATCAGATCGATAAATCTGACGCTCGCATATCATGAGCTTAACGGTTGATACTTGACTCTTTTTCATCTTCTTTAAATACATCTATGCTTGAACATCTTCCCCCTTGAATGACGACAGACGTCGGTTCTTCCTCCAAATGGGAAGGTCGTCATCCTCGTATTCTTCTTCGTCTGGTTCTACTTGTTCCATCGCCTCAGTGTCGGATTCTCCCTCAGACCCTATATCCTCCAGTCCTATATCTTCCTCTTCCGATTCATCTATTGAAATTGTTCTTGCTTTTTTTTATCGGGATGAGGATGCAACTTCTTTCCCTTTCTCCCCTCCTGCTGCAACCTTGGTTCGCACTATTGACCCTACAATAGCACCATTCATAATTAGCACATTCTCATTGATCAATACATGTGTTTTTACCATCCCCATGTCTCACGTTTGCCCTCAATTTGTCATTTATTCTAGATTGCAAACAAAGATATCCCTTACATGAATTCACTCATAGCACAACTACATTCAATCTATGTAAGACACATCTTTAGTTATTTCCTATATCCTCTTAGTAAAGATCAAACATTTCAAACTATATTCTCAATTTGATGCATTCCCACCCGTACCTACAATTACATGAGGAACACCTTGCACTTTAAACCCCTTGACTCCATCTAGCCATACCATCACGTTCATGCAACAATAAACAAAGAATTAGAGATGTACCTTAGTGTTTTAAAGTGTGTAAGAGGATAAAGGTGAGAACTTGACTCAATTCCTCCAACACTATCACAATGTCTCGTAACCTTTGTGTACACAAAACGCATAAACCGTAGCAAATCCCACGAAATTACTCTATGGATTTTGTAGCTCTTGAAAAACTGAACAAAACCCCTATAAACTTGCTTGATTCGGTGAAATATGAAAGAAGAATTGGTAGATTGTGAAATTAGGGTTTTGGTTGGTGTGGGTGGAGAAGATAAAGAATGGTGAGAGAATGGAAGGAAAGGGTGTTAGTTTTGGGAGATATAGATGAGAAAAATTGGGATGATTGGGTGTTTGGGGTGATTACACGACTTTTATGATCAAAATACTCGTTTAAAATACCCATCCGCGACACGACGTAAGTTATGTCCTACAGGACGTAGCTTACGTCCTTTGCCCATTCCTGGTTCTTACGTCTGTTTTGAACGTAAGACAGTTAGTTAGGACGTAAGTGACCATAGGGACGTAAGCTTACGTCCATATGGACGTAAGTTACGTCACTTTCACAAAAAATTTTAATTTAATTTTTATTTTTTTTATTTTTTCAATAATTATTATGATTATATCTAACCGCCCACCCCCTCGAAAAAGGTAAAGTCGCCCGCGACTTTGAAATGAAGTTAAGTGTACCATGAGGGCGTGAAGATACGTTAAGCCATAATCACAACAAAGACGAAAAGACAACGAATGAAAAGAAAAAAATAAAATAAAATAACATACGAAACTTTGGGTTGCCTCCCGCAAGCGCTAAGTTTTGTAAGTCTTCAGCCGGACTTCTCAGGAATCTCATGATGTCGAATCAGATGTCAATGAAGTTAATACTAACTTCACAGATTCAGTTAAACCTAGGTTTAGATCTGTATCTTCCAGATATGGTTTCAGACGATGACCATTTACAACTTGTCTTAAATGATCATCGAAATCCCCAATCTCGATATCACCATAATTCCCAATGCGCGTAATCACATAAGGTCCAGTCCATTTACTTTTAAGCTTACCTGGAAATAATTTCAATCGTGAGTTAAATAGCCAAACTTTCTGTCCTACCTCGAATGTCGTTCGCTTCAATTTAGCATCATGAACTCTTTTCATTCGTGCTTTATAAGCACTAGCTGTCTCATACGCCTAATCCTTCAATTCCTCTAATTCGACCAAGCTCAGCTTCTGCTGTTTACCTGCAACATCATAATGAACATTAACTTCTTTCACTGCCCATAACGCGCGATGGACCAACTCCACAGGGAGATGGCATCCCTTTCCATAGACCAACAGGTAAGGGGTAGTACCAATAGGTGTTTTATATGCAGTACGATACGCCCATAGAGCATTGCTAAGTTTGGTGGACCAATCCTTGCGGTCGGTTCGTACTGTTTTTTGTAAAATTTCTTTAATCTGCCTATTGGATACTTCCACTTGCCCACTTGTTTGTGGATGATACGGTGTCGCAATCCGATGGTCTACACCATATTGCTTGAGAAGCTTTTGAAAATTAAAGTTTTTGAAATGTGATCCCCCATCACTTATGAATACACAGGGGATGCCAAATCTTGAGAAGATGTTGCTTTGAACACTATAATCATTTGTTTTAGTGGCAATTGCTTCTACCCATTTAGATACATAATCGACTGCCACTAAAATGTATAAATTACCCGATGAATTTGAAAATGGGCCCATAAAGTCAATTCCCCAGACATCAAAGATGTCAACAACTAGAACTGGCTGCATGGGCATCTCATTTATCTTTGAAACACTATCCATCTTTTGGCAATTTACATAATTCCTAGCAAATTTATAAACATCTCTGAAGATAGTTGGCCAAAATAACCCAGCAGATAAAACTTTGTGTCCTGTTTTTTGGCCACTGAAGTGACCTCCACATGCGGATGAATGTACAAGTCCCAACACATCTGTGATTTTAGAATCTAGGATACACCGCCTGATAACCTAATCTGATCCCACCTTGAAAAGATCTGGGTCATCCCAGATATATTGCTTAACTTGTGCCATAAACTTTTGTCGTTTCCAATTTTGCCAATGTTTTAGAATAGCACCTGCAGCATAATAATTAACAATGTCAGCAAACCAAGGCAACTAAAAAATAGCAAATAAGTGTTCATCTGGAAATGTCTCATTAATATCCAAGGTGTTCTCCATGTCAGTATTGATAATCCTAGATAAATGATCGGCAACCACGTTCTTACTACTCTTCTTGTCCCGAATCTCTAGGTTAAACTCTTGCAGTAATAAAATCCATCTGATCAACCTTGGTTTTGCATCTTTCTTCTCCATTGGATATCGCACAACACTATGATCTGAGTAAATAATAACTTTGCTTCCCCAGATATAAGACCTGAACTTATCAAGAGCATAGACAACTGCAAGTAATTCTTTTTCAGTAGTAGTATAATTCAATTGAGCACTATCCAAATTTTTACTAGCATAATAAATTGCCACTGGCTTCTTATCTACCCGTTGTCCTAAAACAACCCCAATTGCAAAGTCACTAGCATCACACATTATTTCAAAAGGAAGTGACCAGTCTGGTGCTTTCAAAATTGGAGCTTCAACCAATTTTTGTTTCAACATGGTAAATGCATTAAGACACTCTTTATCAAACACAAATGACACGTCTTTCAAAAGCAAATTACACAGTGGTTTTGTAATTATACTAGACCCTTTTATAAATCGCCTATAAAAACCAGCATGTCCTAAGAATAATCTAATGCCCTTCACATTTGTTGGTGGAGGTAGTGTTGAAATAACTTTAATTTTAGCATGATCAACCTCAATCTTACGTTGTGACACCACATGACCCAACACAATCTCTTCTTTCACCATAAAGTGACTTTTCTCCCAACTTAAAACCAGGTTTGTTTCAACACATCTTTTTAAAACTTTAGTTAATTGAATTAAACAACTTTCAAAAGATGGACCAAAAATTGAAAAATCATCCATAAAAATTTCCAACGACTCCCCAATCATATCTGAAAAGATACTCATCATGCACCTTTGAAAGGTGGCCGGGGCATTACAAAGCCCAAATGGCATTCGCCTAAATGCGAACGTACCATATGGGCAAGTAAAGGTCGTCTTTTGTTGATCATCAGGGTGAATTGCAATCTGATTATATCCTGAATACCCATCTAAAAAACAATAAAACTTCTGACCTGATAATTTCTCAATAATTTGGTCAATGAAAGAAAGTGGAAAATGGTCTTTAGAGGTAGCAGCATTCAACTTCCTGTAATCAATACACACTCGCCACCCGGTAACAGGTCGGGTGGCTACGTGTTCACCATCCTCACCTCTCACAATCTGAATGCCTGATTTCTTAGGCATAGTTTGTGTGGGACTTACCCATGTGCTATCAGAGATTGGATATACATTTACAGCATCCAACCATTTGAGAACTTCTTTCTTCACCACTTCTCGTATGTTGGGATTGAGTATTCTCTGGGTGTCTCTTGCTGGTTTTGCATCTGCATCAGTGATGATCTTGTGTATTACAATAGATGGGCTTATACCCTTGAGATCTGCAATCGTCCATCCAATCGCGACTTTATGCTCTTTCAAGACCTTTAGTAACAACGCTTCTTGATCTTCTTCCAAATCTGCTGCAATGATGACTGGAAGTGTTTGATTCTCCCCCAAAAATACATACTTTAAGTGACTCGAGAGCTCTTTTAGTTCTACTTTTGGTGGAATCACCAATGATGGTTTCAACTGAGAATCGATGTGATCCGGTAAAGGTTCCACCTGATGTGTCCATGGTGGTCTTCCTTCATGCACAACTAGTACTTCAAGTTTCTTTTCTTTTTCACTCAAGTCATATGCATGCTCCACATCCAACCTGTCACAAAAAACACATGGCTCCTCGATGTTTTCCTTATTGTCATAAGGCTTACACCCGTCCATAATGTCCGCCATAAAGCATTCATTATCAACAGAGGAGTTAGTTACTTTGTCATACACATTAACACTTAATTTAGGATTACCAAAAGTCATGTCAACGATTCCGTCTCGACAGTTGATTTGTGCATTAGCGGTTGCTAAAAATGGTCTACCAAGTATGACATTAGATTGTTTGTTTTGTCAATTGAGGCATAATCGAGAACTAAGAAATCAACTGGATAGTAAAAATCATCCACCTTAACAATGACATCTGTTACTATTCCACGAGGGAGTTTTAATGTGAGATCAGCCAACACAACTGTGGTATTGGCTTTCTGTAAAGGACCAGAATCATATTGATCATATAAGCTCCCCGGTAGAATACTAACACTAGCTCCAAGATCAAGTAACGCCCGTGCAACTTTAAATTCACCAACTTGAATAGAAATGATGGGCGCTCCTGGATCTCTAAGCTTAGGTGGAAGATCACCTGATAAGATAGCACTCATATTGGCCGGAACGTCAAGCTTCTTAGGAAACTTGTGGGTTCGTTCTTGAGTGCACACATCTTTCAGATATTTGGCATAAGCAGGAACTTGTTTTATTGCATCAAAAGAGGTAAATTAACTTTAACTTGTTTAAAAACCTCCCACATTTCTTCTTATTACGGGCCTCTTTTGTTTATCATTTTCTTTGGTTCAATTAACGCTGAAGGATAAGGAATGATATTATCCTCCATTACCTTATTCTTACCTTTTTGTTCATTCTCTTTTAAGATTGTTTACTTATCTCTTGGGAAGTTATCTTTTTTGGTGATTTTGGTAAAACAGGTTCCTGTTCATTTTCACTATCACTATCAACCTCCTTCACTACCCCCTCTACAAATGGTGGTGGAGGGATAACTTTATTATCATAAATTTTACCACTACGAAGAGTACTTACCTGGTTGATTTGTACATTCCTGACAGTTTTAGTGGTAGCTCCTTGATGTTGAGGATTGATGGTGGTATCACTTGGTAACTTTCCGGGGTTTCGCTTAATTTGAGCCACGTCTTCAGCTAATTGTCCCACTTGTTTGTTTAAAGCTTCATAAGCTTTATCTCTGATTTCATTCTCCCTTTTATTCTCTTGCGTATTCTCTTTCATCATGTTCATTAAAGGATCTAACTTTGCATTTGTAGAGTCTTCACTACCAACTTGTCCCGATGGAGGATTTCCTTGATAACTTCGTGATGAACTCCCTTGTTGACCTCCATGATTGTAATTCCCTTGATTGTTTCCTTGAGAATATGAAGTTCTTTGATAACCACTTGGATTGTAATTCCCTTGTATTTGATTTTGATAAGTTTGACCGCCTTGATTATTGCCTTGAAAGTTAGGGTTCATCTGGTTTGAAGCATTACCATATTTGAAATTAGGATGATTCCTCAATCCAGGATGATAAGTATTGGAACTCATATTGAATTGTTTTCTATCTCCATAAATTTGATTGACTTCCTCACTCCTTCCTATTACCACGAGGCAAGACTCACCATTATGACCTAATTCACCGTATTCTTCGCATACATTATAGCCCACGTTTGCAACCTCCTTCACACATGTTCTTCTTAGCTTTGTTAATTGTTTCTCCGAAGATGCAATTCTCTCTTTGGTTTCATGATCAATTATGGTTGATCTTGTTGAATTTTATTTGGATCGCCTACTAGCAAAAGCTTGTGCTTTGGAATTCCTACACATCCTCTCTAAAAAGTCCCAATCGGCGTCCTCATGATTAGAAAGGAATGTGCCATTGCTTGTAGAATATAAGTACTTTCTTTCCTCATTAGTTAATCCATCTGAAAAAACCTTTATTAACTCCCAACGTTCAATTCCATGATGTGGACACATACGAATCAGTTCTTTAAACCTTGTGAATGCTTCATGAAACTATTCTCCTGCTTGTTGTTGGAAGGATCGAATAGCATCTCGCGCATCACTAGTTTTACCCGTAGAATTGTATTCATCCAAAAAGGTTTGTTGCATTTCTTGCCATGTGTGGATACTATTGTCGGGTAAAGTGAGAAACCATTGCTTAGCTCTATCCTTCAAGGTGAAGTGGAACAGTCACAATCTCACCTCATCTTGTGTGAAGTGATTTCCACCAATGGTGCTACATATGGCATCAATTATGACTTTTCCTCGCCCATAGCGAGGGGTCAAAGTCAACTGTTCATTTTCGTAATTTTTGGTCAATGGTTATTTGGGTAAATTAGATTGGTCAATTGGCTGGTTTCGTAATTTTCCCTTTGTATTATAGTCCTTCCCATCTTTTTATGGACAGACAGATATGGAATCTTATACATAAGAGAATCCTGTAGAGAGAGAGAAAGAGTCCAACTGATATTGATCCGGAGAAAGAGAAAGAGAGAGCCCAAGAGAAAGTTTGAACCATGAATTTGATCGAACTGCAAAAAAATAAATAATATTATATACAATTCACACACTAAAACTCGTTTACATAAAAAATCCGACTTACGAGCATAATAAAACCTCGTTCAGTCAAAACCCATCTTGACCCAATGAACTTATGAGTATGCAAACAAATAGAATATACAAACACTACAACAAGAAGATATCACAAATCAATCCTTAAACTGCACAATGCCATTATTTATCCTAACGAGCACATAGAGTCTCCAAAGAGATAACTTGATGGTAAAGTGATGGATGTTTTAGCAAAAAAATTATAGGTTTAAACCTTGTACAATACTAGTGTAGTAATTTTAGAAATAAATTAGAAAAAACATGTGTATAAGTGAAATATAATAAAAAATTAAAAAAATATAAAAAAATAATCTATAACCTATAATAAAAGAAGGTTTTCTTAAGACACGTGCCATCATTCTAACATATCAAATTACACGTGTCATAATTGTAACATATCACAAAAATCATTTCTTGCCTCTTTCTACCTTAATAAATACACAAATTATAAAAAAAATTATTCGACTTTTATTTTTAGCTAAAATATATTTTAAAAAATATATCTATATTTGTGTTTCTTATCTCTCTCATATTAAATGATAATTGTTATAAATAAGTAACTAAACTATTAAACGTTTAAAATATAAATGTAATTATTTTAATAATTTTTTAATACATATTAAATATAGAGTAATAATTTTAATTCGTTATACTTTTTAAATATTTATTATATTCTTATTTATTAATACTAATTATTTTAACATGTTTTACTTGCTATAAAACTATTTGCAACCCCAAACACCCTTATTACCTCCGACAGTCGGCGATTCACTGAAGAATGTCAAATTCCGGCAAAACGAGGTAAATCTGTCGATGTTTTTTCCATTTTTCAATGCAAGATACATGTTTTTATTTCATCGATCGTTAGAACATGGTATATGTTCTACAAAATTTCACTTCGATTTGGTCGAAACCGTCGATGAAACCTATTTTGCAGAATTTGAAGTGATGTAACTTTCAATTTTGCAGTTATTGCAATGATTTGAAGATCATACATCGATGATTATCGTTTATGGCTTTATGATTTGTTAGTTTGACTAGAAAGTAGAATTAGGTTGGGAATCGATTGAGTATTTGAGTTCAAAATCTAGAGGTGTGAGCGACTATATTCAGTTGTAAGTAACATTATGAAACTAGGGTTTTGTATTTGTAGCTAATGTTTAGGTGAACATGGATTTGGGATTGTTTAAGTTTTAGTTACAAATGTAGCTAATCTCTGTTCCCTAAATTGATGATTTGAGTGTATTTCTTATATTATATTATATGGTATAGTTATAAGTGGCAGGAAGAGAAAAAATAATGATAAATTATAAAAGGTATTATTTAATTGAAAAAAAGAGAGAAAAATAGTGATTTTTAATGTAATTTATATGGATGTAGATAAAAAAATGGAACGTGAATGCTTAAAGGCCTTTAGAAAAGTTGAATTGCAACCCCTTTAGAAAATTGAAACCTAGGTTGTGTTGGTTAGCATCTAATGAAAACTAGAACATGTAGATGCTTGTAGGTTGTAGTGGAGGCATTTGCTTATGCAGGGGTGTTCATGGTCTGGTTCGGGCGGTTTTGGTGAAATTTTTAGGTCAAACCGCTAACTACGGTTACCTAAAACGACAAACAAACTAGCCAGTTGGTATGCCAATTTCGTTTTACTGGTTTGACGGTTTAGCGGCTCAATTTTGGCAATGTTGGTTGTTTGAATCAATTTTTTATATTTATTATTTGAGATCATTATTGATGAGTGTTTAAAATCTTTAATTGTTGTGTTTGATGCAACCTTTGTAACTGCCAGAACCCATCCAGAGGTACTTTGGGCTCAACGTGCGGATAAGGTTTACTTGACCATAGCCCTAACAAATGCAAAAGACATTGCAGTTAAATGTGAAGCACATGGCTCGTTTAACTTCTCTGCTGTTGGGTCAAAAGATGAAACCATTGACTTCAGTTTGGAACTTTATGGGAGAATTTTACCTGAGGTCAGCCCTAAGCTTTTCGACCCAATTGTTATTTTCCATCATTTATCAATTCTCACCGAGTGTCAAATTCGTATTTTCCAATTTTTGACTGTTATGAGGAAAATATTACTAAGCGGCAACTAAGTTTCACATATGTTCCACGTTGGTCATGCAAACTTTTGTAAGAGGTTTAACCACTTGATTTCAATTTTCTTTCAATCTTGTGGAGCGCCAATTGTTTAGAATTGATGACATACATGGTCATTTATACCTATTATCATGCCATGTTAGCATATGTGAAACTTGTTTACTGTTTAACGACATTTACCCTATCATTTAAGTTTATATCACCAATTATGTTCTATATACATATCTTATTCGCCTATTGATGTCTTAAGTATTCTTAAGTATTCCCTAAAAACTTGGATCTTGAGGTGTAATTCCTTTTATCTTGCATACTTTTCTAAAATAGAGCTGCAAAACCCAATGGGTTTGAGGAATATCCTGTGCACTGTTCAGAAAGAAGAAAAAGGTTGGTGGAAACGCCTCTTGAAATCTGAGCAAAAACCTGCTCCATATATAAAGGTTGACTGGAATAGGTGGTGTGATGAAGACGATGAACCAGATAACGGTAAATTCAGTCACCTTGACATCAGTATATGTTAATTCAGAGAAATCAAGGTCATGTTTCTTATGTAAAGTTATATTCATTTGGTTTTGTAGGCACCGATGATGACGACTTGAAGGTATTATCTTCACCCTGCTAATGTTTATTACCTATTTACCTACTCTGGAAATTGGAAGAAAACTTGAACTCTTGATTTCCAATATTTTTGTTTATTTACTTCCTGTTGTTTGCTAATTGCTAAATCTTAGATCAAGAATAGTATATATTAATTTCTATATAAAGGAATGGGTCATTTCGACCTAAAAAATTTGTTACCCGACCTAAGCATCTCATAGTTATTTTCAACTGCAGTACACTAGTGATGATGGTGGTAGCGACAGTGACGATGGCATGCTATGTAAGTTCAAATATTTTTATATATCTACTTCCTGTTGTTTGCTAATTGCTAAATCTTCCGTGTCTAAAAATGAATACAATTATACAAAATCTATTACTAAATGCTAGAATAATGTTAAATAAAACACTTAAGAAACTTGGTAACACCTGAGTCTGTTTTAACCCTCCCACTTAAGTCGCAAAAAGCTTGGATCTAGCCAGTCCAGCTGATCCGAACCCTTTACCAGAAAACTCATAACGCAACTTGCGTTAGATAAGCGGCCTTCAATAGGGTCAAAGGCAGAAAAACAGTTGCCTTCGATTGGTCTTTTCTGTTCACCTGACCTGCGGGCCAGGGACGGGCTTTTTCTTTTTGGGTATCTTTTGGGTCGTGCTGGGCTCAAACCGAGGGTGCTAATTTGGTGATTGTCATGTGGACCAATTTCTTGCAGATCTTCCTGACCTGGAAAAGGCTAGAAAGTAGAGAACACTGATTGAAGTTTAGAAAGTGAGCCGACGGCCGAAGCTCAGTGCTTATCAGACCACTGTATGTTGACTAGAAGGTAAAAGCTGTGGCTCCCTTTTGTAGCCTGAGCTTTAACTCGGCCCACTTTGTAATGACGAGGGTCATGATTACAGACTATGTTATGGTTTATTCCATTATTAATGCCAGTTTATCACCTATCATTACTATTATGTTTTGGTTTTATTAACGTGCCTGTTCTGGTGTTAATTCGAAAGTTACAACACAAACACATAGCATATGTGTCATCTACTGTCAGCTTTTAAAATTGCTTGAGGCGCTTGTCGGAGTTGCGCCTCGTGTAAATGGTTTGATTTTTTGCATGAGGTTTATCTATATAATAAATCGTATGTGTAGGTTATTTACATCTAAATTTTGGGTTTGTGATCTATTAAAAAACTAAAAAGATATTATATTTATCTATTTATTTCCAACAAGAACATCCCTTTTGTAGAATTAAACTAAAGAAAGCAAAAATTAATAAAGTACAAATAAAAATTTACATGCTTAAAAGCACAATCGTATCACCATTGACAGAAATATGTTATATTGGAATTGGAATTCTTTTCCATGATTTTGCGGTTTACAATTCCATGGGAATGCTTAGAAGAAGTAATAAACAGATGAACACTCAACATTGGAAGGAAAAGTTGTCGAGTATGTGGCGACGACTACAAATAGCAGAAAGTCATCGAGAAAAAGCCCGTCTCAATTTACACGATCGTTAAAAGTTGAGGTCCATTTATTATCTCATGAAGGCATGAAAAAGACAACGAAGTCGACTGAAGAAGGGCGACACCACAAACCATGATACAGAGACACCGATGACATTCTTCTAACGACTATAGTATTCAACATGTTTTACCATACGTAGAAATATTGTGATAAAATCTATACTCTTACAAAAAAATATTGATATATTCATTTAATAATGTCGGTAGCTACAGTGTCACTGACAATGACATTTTGAGTATTTCGCAAGCTTATGTCCGTGATGAAATTCGTTTCTTTTCAGCTTTCACCGGAGTTTCCTCTGTCGCCATCGTCGTTCAACACACCACAAGCGGCAACCACCACCGCTTCCACAACGCAACGTAGCGGTTTCGATATTTATCCAGTAAAATGAGTAGAAACTCATGTGGTTGAACGTCCCAAAACCGTGGCGGCGCCTCTTGTCGCCGGAAGAGAAAGACTCTGGCAAACGTTGAAACTAATGTGACTGATCGTTAGCCATAAGTAGGCCGCTAAACCCACACTTAGAAAGTCATGGCCTCAAAGAAGAAAGTTTAACGAGGATCGAAATCTGAAATGAAGATCTAAGGATGTTGATGAGGATCTGACGATCGGTAACGTTGTGAGCATCGGCTAGAATTTGCAGGGAGAGAGAGCATAGAAGAAAGTATAATCCGTGATTATTAAATTAAAAAAATATGAACCTAAAACATTTTCAATATAATTTACTGCATAACAGGTTGTTAGCTGTCATATATTCGAACTATTTAAAAATCATATTACTATTTTTTCTTAGCATTTACCTTTTTTATTATACACATGCATGTTTCTTTTATAAATAATTTTATTTTCGTTACTTATATTCTTTACTATATTTTTTTTCCAACTTCGATGCTTTTATGTTGGTTGCGTTGACGTCTCATTGAGCCTGGCAAGGAGGAGACTGTAGGTATTTTGGGCAGTATGATCTCGTCACCAACATTAGCCTGATTATTTATGTGAGTGATGTGTTTCTATGCTTATCAATTGATGAGTTGTTTTTTGCAAGTCCTGATTGGTTTAGGCATGACTGATTTGGCTTGGGATTAGGATTAAACTTGTCCAGTTTTCATTGTGGTTCTGTGGTGTCTGTTTGAGAATCGAGTGAATTGGCTTGTTAGGGCAGGTGGTGTTTGAGATCAATTTGGGGATGTGTTGCTGCAAGTGTGCTGCAATCATCTTCCCGTGGGTTATAATGAATGTTTTTTTAAGTTGAAGAAACAGAAACAGAAGAATATGGATTTGGATGAATCAAATTCATGTATGTTTAACTTCTTCTACATGGATTTGGAACTTTGTGTATATTTGGACTAGTAGTCTAAGCACCCTAAGTCTTGAGTTTCTGTTCCTAAACATGAACCATGATCAGTTTGATCTTAGACTTACAATATTGGTATGAAAGTCCTAAGTTTGTTACTAAGATGACACAAATCTAGGTACGTCATATGCATCATATTGAGAAGGTAAGTAATAAGTATGCAGACATGTTTGGTTGTAAGATCAGGTGCTTTTCATTTGTCTATTGTTGATGACTATATCTACCTTTGTTTTTAATTAAGTTCTTTATTAAGTTTGATGAGTTGTGCGGATTTTATAGAGTTTGTTAACAGTGAGCATGCTGATTTTGTTCTGCTACAAAAGGAACATGCTTTGAAGTCTGATGTATTTGTGTTTTTTTTCTTTTGCAGGGGTATGTATTTGTAGACAGGGATGGGAAACACTTCCGGCATGTTTTAAATTGGTTGAGAGACGGTGTAGTTCCCAACTTGACTGATTCAGAGTGTTCGGAGCTTTTACGGGAAGCGGAATACTATCAGCTTCTTGTAAGACATATTTTCCTATTAATTTCTTCAGGAGTTATGCTTATTGTTTGCAATGATCCCATTTTCATGGTTACATGATGCTATACGTTAGCCCTGTGAGTGTTGTGCGACTGATTCTTGTTTTATTGGTTATTATGTTCAATATATCAGGGGTTAGTGGACGGGATAACTGAGGTCATGAACAGGAAGAAGGACAGTGAAGAAATGGATACTGAGTTAACACGCACTGATATAATCAAATGTGTACAATCTGAAAAAGTCAGATTAAGAGGAGTAAATCTTTCTGTCCCTTAACTTGTGCAGGACTTGTCGTATGTGGACTTCAGCTATGCATGCCTGAAAAACGTTTTCTTCTCACGTGCTAATCTTCATTGTGCTAAATTTCGGGTAATTCATGTCACTTATTATCTTCTTCTTTTAATAAAACTATTTATATTTAATGTTATCTGTTGGGTAAATCTTGTACCCTTTCTCTGTAATGTAATTGCTTTATAACTGCCATCTAATTGATCTTTATATATACTAATTTAATCCAGTCATTCTATAATTTTCAGGATGTAGATGCTGAAAATACCATTTTTCACAATGCAACATTGCGTGAGTAAGATTATGCAACCCTCTTAAGTTTCTTTTGGGAAAACTAGACACTTCTTACCTGGCTATTCTTTTGTGAACCCTATGGTCAGATCCTGTTCCTTTATTGGTCAACTCAATTGATTTTGTCTTGCCTAGGGAAGATGTGAGTTCACAGGGGCTAATCTTCGTGGTGCTTTGCTAGCTGGAGCTAATCTTCAGAGTGCAAACTTACAAGGTAAAACATCTCTTCTTTTTTAGTTATTAAAAAATAGATTTGATATGCCTGCTTTCGTGTAGAAACTAGTAGTGAGTTGTAATACTTGATAAGTTATGTATCTGTAATTATTTTTATATTTGCAGATGCTTGCTTGATAGATTGTAGCTTCTGTGGTGCAGACCTGCGATCTGCACATCTTCAGGTATGTTTACTCTGGATTAATTCTAGTTCGTTAATCATTATTGAAATATGTAAATTTGATGTCTAATATTACATCTTCAGACTGCTGATCTTACAAATGCGAATTTAGAGGGAGCCAATCTAGAAGGAGCCAATCTAAAGGTATATTTAGCTATTTAAGTTCTTCAATAGGTGTAACATTGACATTGATTTGTTAAAGTTTATTAAACACTTCTAATATCGCCTATATACAAATTGCGTACTCGGCTATATGTTTAATAATTTCTCATTTATTCCTGTTTCTCTATATTTGTTCACCTTTCCTAGGGTGCCAAATTGAATAATGCCAACTTGAAGGGTGCAAATCTTCAACGTGCTTATCTTCGTCATGTGAATCTTCGGGATACAGTAAGTAACTAAGTAACCTTCATGTCTTGTAGTTGACTAAAAGCAGCTCATAAAAATTGTTAACCATTAGGTATAACATACCCTTTAATAGCGACGGAATTGGGTGTGGAACCGTGAAAGATTCGATTATTGTAACTTTTGTTATGATCTTGTAGCATTTGGAAGGCGCGAAGCTGGACGGGGCAAATTTGCTCGGTGCAATTAGATGACTATAAATGATTTAGGACTTGAGAAGAATGATGGTACTCTTTTCTTTTTCTTTTGTTCATGATCTTTATGTGCTTAATTACAATTTCTTTGTTACTCTTATGGTTTAATGCATCGCTTCATTTAAGTAATTTGTGGTATAAAACATACTAGATGGCGATCAACATACTAGATGTCGATCGACTTTTGAGATGTGATAAAATGCAAAAAGAACATATAAGTGGGATAATTTTTGTTTAAAAGATTCAGTTTGGTGTTTGATGATGGTGCAACAATAGAGATCAGAATGATATGGATTATTTCAATATGAGACTAAGGGAGCGTTTGGTTGGAAGAATGGAATGGAATGGACTGGAATTGAGAACTAGTATAATTTTTAAGTAAATTTAAGTTTGAGTGAGTAATGAAATGTATAAACTAAGGAAATGTTTAATTTTAATTTCCTTGGTTGTAGGATTTCAAAATCCTTCCACCTAAAGAGGGAATTTGAAATCCCACAACCAAAGGAATTGAGGTGAAACATTCCTTTAAGTTTTATATTTCATTACTCACTCAAACATAATTTTACTTAAAAATTATATTTGTTTCTTAATTTCATTCCATTCCATTTCATTCTTCCAACCAAACGCTCCCTAAGAATCAAGAAAATAAGGTTAACTCGTTGAAATTAATGAACCTTACCTATAATCACATATGTTTATTCGTGTTAAAGAATTAGTGCTAACATTAAAGCTATTTAACCCTAACGTGACTCATGTAGCATGTTTATATAAATGGGTTACATGTTGTCAAAACAATCTGACAACCCCTGAATTTTTTCTCGTAGTTAGTTTTGAAATTCGTTATACGCGTCGTATAACTTTATATGTGTCGTATAGAGGGTCGTATAGGGTTATATATGGCGTATAGCAATCTGACAGCCCCTGAATTTTTCTCGTTTTTAATGTTTTCGACTCTATATGTTACGTATAGGTGGATGTCGATTTTGTCTATTTACGAGAGGGCTTTATATTTTAAAGTTTTTAGTTTTGATGTCAAAAGTTGACAATTAACCCATCTAATCGTACTAGTGTACTACAATTCAAACATGACATGTATATTAAACATGTCAACTCAAAACACACGTTGTGTTTATTAATGATATCATATTTTAAACCGATATTTAATACTTTAACTATGTAACTAGAGAGAGATGAGAATGATAAAATGAGGTGTTAGTGGTATTAATATTTCTTGGTATCACTTGGTAATTTAAGTTATAGCACTTGAATCCTCTTTTGTGTAACAGTGAGAGCATTCGACTGTTTGCTTCTGATTTCGTCTTTATTGTGCAATCTTGTGTGTGTGATTATTAGATCATAAACGCTTCATAATCATCAGGTAATGCTTCTGAACTTCTTTGTATGTTTAAGTTTGTAGGATTTGGCTTTCCGTTCATGTTCACACTCTGGGATATATAGAGATTGATATGTTCAAATAAAATAAAATTTCACTTGTAGTAATAATTATTGGTAGAGTCTGCACATCAGATGTTATAGTGTTAAAGTGTATATATGTGTATTATGTATATATCAATCTTACCCTTTTTTAAACTCCTTTTATTTTTTGTGGTGAAGATAATTTATAAAAATAAAAATAACCAAATGGGTTTTTTTGAACGACTAATTGAATCACTGATAGATCATTAACCCACCGATTATCTCAATTATTTAAAATACGAAACCTTAATTTCAAACCTAAGACCACCTTTAAGAGGAAACTCACCATAGGTGAGAACCTCTCTGTCTCTTTTGTCCCAATGAAACTTGAACCTAAGACCTTAACGTATTTTATTGAAGTTTTGATGTAACTCACCTTAACCACTTGGGCTTGGGCTAAAAATCAATGATACCAAATAAATATATATGATCACAATTCACAAATTAAAAAAAAATCATCTTTGATTGAGCAAATAAATTATTGGGTTAACTTTGTAAAATAATAACTAACTTTCAAAAGTGTTCCAATTAAGTAACTCAAGTTTTAAAAGTATTCCAATTAGATCACTCATTTTTATATTTTATACAAACTAAAAGTCATAATATATTTTTTAGCATGTTATACTTTTGGATTCAGTTAGAAAATATTTTTTTTTATCTTTTGAAGCTGATATAGAACGTTGACGTAAATTTTAGGCACTTTTTTATTTTTTTCATAATTAACATGTTTTTTTAATATAATTTTATATATTAAAAATTCTAACTCTAATGTCTTTTCTATCATTACTTTTTTGTCATAATAAAATTTGGTAATGACTCGATTTGATCGTTTGGAGGTCTAATTTTAAAAAAATATGCATGAGTGACTAAATTAAAACATTTTTTAAACTTGGTTATTATTCTGTGATATTTTCTCTAAATTATTAACTATTTCGATTGATCAACCATATTTTGGACCCCTTAATAAGGCCGACATGTATTAATCTCGGAAAACACAAAAAGAGTCCTTAATTTAACTAAGGGTTTATAGCTCTTTAAACACAGTATGATGTAAATTATTTTTAACTAAATGATAAGAATATAAGCATCATATACATATTTATGTTTATAATTTTAAATATAACGCATAAGACGGTCATGTAATCGTGTAATAATATCATTTTTTTTTACTTCCACATAATTTGACTAACGCTATGTAAAAGTGTTTATTCCATTCTGGTTGTTATTTTAGTTATGTACCCAAACCCTTTATATGTAAATCATAGTTTTTTTTTTCAAATTTCATTCAACTTTAAACCATACTGAACAGGGATGATAACGCTTACATGTTACGATGAATCATGTTACAAAACGAAGTAAAAATCTAGGGCTTTTTCAGCGATGAATTCCAGAATATTCATCAGTCGAAGATAAAATATCGAGTCATCTTAAAATGGGTCACAAAAAACAAATTAGCAAACAATTGTTTGTTTTTAACACAAACCTATATTACTTGTTACACAAAGAATTAGTAAATGTACTACACCACTTGTTGAAATCCAACATCAAGTAGCACAAAAATTCCTGCTGATCTTCAACTTCCAACAAGGAATTTAATAGCTACTGCAGATGCTTAACAATGTTTAAACACAAGTACCGATTTGAACTATTTTATCACAAGCTACAGTTTTATAATATCGTAGCAGATAACATACTAACAATCAGATCATAAGAATTAAACCATTCCATAATCATATTATTTAAAAGCTATACTCAATAGAGGTCAACTATTGAGGTTTTACTTCCAATTGTTATTAATTTTACTTTCAAAAACTAATATCACTAAAATACAAGTTTTGAGTATAGTAATCGCAATCAAAGTCATAAGAACTCATCTCTGAATGATAAGTTAACTACAATGAAAACCAACTATAAACGTTAGCAGATTTCGATAACACGAAAATAACAAAAACGATCTCCTAATAATAATTGAACTTGAAAAATTTTGAGGGTCCTTAAGGACATTTTCTTCACAATAGTAGAGTCGGCCCTGTGTAGCGGTTCAAGCTTTTTTATAATATTATACTTTAACATTAAAATAATCCACGTCTTAAATTAACATGGATATTTGTTTTTCTTTTTGTTCATTATCTAATATTTTACACATTCTAATTCTTTTTTTACTGTGTTTTTACTTTTAACTTTTTAGCATTATTCTTAAACCGGACTAGATTGGCTAGTCGGACTAGAACCAATTACCGGTTGGACCGACAAACCAATCGGGTTGTCGTACCATATTTCAGAATGTTTTATTATTATTCGATTATCATTTTAAAATTTCACTCAACGACTACTTACTATTAAGACCTTATATTTAGTTCGGTACCAAACTTTATATTTTATTAACATAATACATCTAGAACAAAAGATATAGCTTTTTATACTGTTTTAAATTAGTTATAAGTGTGTGTATTATTTTATAACTAGTTTTTTCTCACTGTGCTTCGCAACGGAAGTGCGATCAGTTTTCTCACACGCTACGTTACTTTAATCGTTATTTGTTCAGCTCGTTAGAAACCATAAAAATGAAATTTGGTGGCGAAACTAAAAAAATACAAACTTTAATTGTCAAACCCGGAAAAATAAAACTTCACTACAAATAGACAATAGTTTAGCGGCCAAACTATGTGATCTTAAACTTTAAGAGGCCAAAGTCACGTGCTAGCGGTCGGAGTCCAGTCATTTTCCCCGCATACAACTATACGTTACTTTGGTCGTTATGTGCTGGCTCGTCGGAAATCATAAAATCAAAGTTTGCGGAGAAATTCAAAAATACTAAACTTGATAGGTTAAACTCAAAAAATAAAATTTCATTATATATAGTTTAGTGGTTAAACTTTAATATTCTAAGCTTTAGTGACCAGAGTAAAAACAACGTACCGGTAGCCAAAATTTATAATATTAAACTCTAGTGGGTAAATATGGTAAAAAAATTCACTATAAATAGTTTGGTGTCCGAACTCAATAATATTAAACTTTAGTGACAAAAATCAAATAAACGAAACTTTGCGTTAAAAATATAAAAACTTAAAACTAATGTGATGTAAGGCCTCGTTCCCGGGACACCTACAGCTGGTCAATCATTGCACATAAAACATATATTTGCATTAACTTCATCAAAACATTGCGGCGGAAACATTAAAAGTAACATTTCATTATAAAAGTTTTTACAAATTAATACATCGTTATCAAGTTACAAAATACTTGTTGCATTACATCACAAAAGCATTATAAAAATGGATGTCATCCAGAAAGAGCCAAGTAGCCGCCTCATGCCATCCTCAGCAATCATTACCTGTCAACTGAAAAATGCATAAAAAGTCAGTATTGTTGAGTGAGTTCTAGTTTTATAAAAACTTATATTACCTTTTATTCGTTAAAACATTTTCTTTACTATCACACGTGATCACACATCATACGTACATCAAGGTAATCGTTATAATCTTTAACATCGTTCGTTTCGTACATTTCGCATATTTCGTACATTTATTACCTTTCACTTCTATCTAGGTCCTGTCATGTACTTAATCCTCCCCTCTAGAGCACCAAGCAATTCGTCTAGGGTTAAGCGACGAGGACCCCATAACGCTCATACGGAGTGGTTACTAGGACAGACTCATCCTGTGTGTGTGAACTCTTATGGGTTCGCCAAGATCGAACGTTGTATAACACACAGTAATTAGGAAAATGCACGTATTGGAGCAGTCACTAAGACTGAACTCTTACTGTGTGCATGAACCCTTATGAGTTAGCCAAAACACACGCTGTAGACACACACAGTTGAGCTAACAACTCTCAATGAGTTGTGAACCTCCTTTCATTTGCTTGCAAGGCTTTTCATTCGTTCCTTCATTATGTTCCACTTTCATTATCTTAAATCTTTCACTTTGTTAAAATAATACTTTACGTTCATTATCAATACCACACCACGTAAAGTCATGCCGTCGTACGTAATAAGAAACATAAGAAAACATATCATACATAACATACATAGCATACAAAATCAACATACGTCAGCATCATCATACATAGCATCAATCATACGCCATCCTAAACATCATGGATCGTACATTCACATACATAAACACATGCATATCAAGCATAAAGCATCACAAGACATAACTGACTCGCCGCGAGACAGCGGGGGTTCAGGGGCGGCAGCCCCTGACAGCGGGGTCCTAGGGGCAGCAGGCCCTAGTGGGGTCCAAGGGGCAACGCTAAAAATTTTTATTTTAACACTTTTACATAGCATATTTCCTTATAGAAAAATCGATCTTCCCGTTTAAACCTCTTAAAAACTTAAATCGTATATTTAGTATGCATTTCCAGCCCCAAATTAGTTTAAAACTTTTAAAATAGGGGATCTAGAACTCACCTGGACTCGATGAGTAGCTTCTCAATCAAGCTTTCAAAGTAGGGGTTGCACTACACAGCCTGCAAATAAGTTAACACTCAAAGAAGTTAATTTCTGCCTAATTTCACTGCTAATTTCGCTAGTAGTTTTGCTGCTAGTTTCGCCAGCAGTTTCGCTGCTAGTTTCGCTGGCATCTTCGCTAATAGTTCCGTTGCTAGTTTCGCCCAACTTTCGTTGGAAGACCATGTCTACGAAACTATAGTTTCGCATGAAGATCCATAGTTTCGCCGGATGAACACCCAGTTTCGCAGAACGGGCTGAAAATTACGAACCATCCCATTTTTGACCCAAAACTTCAATCTTTTACACCCAATAAGCTTTATCTAAACTTCTTACATGTTTTATGCACAAAAACGTGAGTTTTGGGCGAATCTTTGCCACTTTTAAAAACCCAAACCCTAGAATCTGGGTTTACATCAAAAGCAACGATTAAATGATGTTTCTTACCTGGATTCTTGGTGTTTTCTTGTTGTTTGGATGTCCACGAACACCGATCTTTAATCCCGAGATCAACCGAGCCTTGAATCTTCAATTCTCTCTACTTTCTCTCTCTACTCTCTCTCTAGAACCGGAGTGTTGAGTTGCGAATGAGAGCGGCTCAAGCCGATCCGTTTATATATACTGGGCGTTCTCGGGACCTTAAACTCGCCAAACACATATAAACTCACCAAACACATATCCCGAAGAGTTAACTCGGTCTATAACCCATATCCATCCTGTTTTTATTAAATGATCTCGTCTAAGCCCATTATTATTATTTGGCTCGCTTAGATATTATTCGGGGCGTTACATGTGATTCAAGTCAAAAAAATTCAAACAGAAACTATTCATTCCATGTCTAATTATAATAGAGTAATTACTGACTCATCTAATTTTTAAAGCATGCCCGATCAATAAACTCAGTAAAATTTCTACTTTGATAACCAACACAATTATAAACAAGTGTTTGTTTATTATATATATTATTGACTATCAACTTCTTTATGTTTCATAGTTTGTATTTTAAGTGTTAGTGAGTTGTACTTATTTTTGGATTTTTTCTATATTTTTAACATATTAATATTTTTACATCTTTTATAGTTTAATATCTATAATTTTTCACCTTCAATTCTGGTTGTCTATACTTTTCATTTTTTACAATTTTTTTGTTTTATGCCTTGCTCTAAATTTTACGATTTAACATATGACAACGTACGGTCTCTAGATCGACTTACTAATTATTTTTAATACTTTAATTTCACGTGCGTAGTTCAACATTTTGATATTAACTTTCTGTTGGATATATTTTTAATTTTTATATTCTTTTAATATGAGTTTTTTGATATTGATAGTCACTGACGATAATATAATATTAATATTATTTCACATGATTTACATCCCCGAAATGCTGGGAGCTTAAACTAATTTGACATCCAACTCTTATCTTACAATATTTATCCTTGAAGGCTTGAACTAAAGTAGCGATTGAGAGAAACTGGTAAGTAGGGATGAGCACTTGACCGATTTAATCGAACTATAAACAGAATTAACCGTATTAATCGAACTATAAACAGAATTAACCGTATTAATCGAATCGGATTAATCGAACTGAACAATTAACCGACGGTTCGGTTAAGGCATAACCAATTAATTGCACATTGCGATTCGGTTTCAGTTTTGATGTACACATTAATTGAATTAACCGCATCGAACCAAATGACATTAATGTGCAAAAAATTTAGAATACTCCTCATGATTTTACTAGAATTTCATATGTTAACCTTATTAATTTACATTTTTTAAAGATATATTACATAATGGGATTTTATTATGTATAGAATGAATCCCCAAATAAGTAGAAGTAATGCAAGATGCGTACACGTATTCTTATATGCACACTCTGACTTCGATTGAAGTTTTGGTAGGACCTTAAAAACAAACCTTGTCATGAACATCCTTATAAAGTTCGTACAAATATAGTCTGATAATAATTATTTAGTTAAAATTTTAGTTTAAAAGCATACGTTAAATACATTGGTTAATTAACCGAAATTAACCAAAGTTAACCGCAACCGGTGGTTAACCTAAGTATCAGTTGCGGTAAAGCGATAGCAACTCATGAACGAAGCACTTGTTTCGGTTTTGAAAATGGTATTAACTGCAGTTGCAGGTTCGGTTTCGAAAACGATCTTAACCGCACCGAACCGTACCGCGCCGTAGTGGTGAGGTAATAGAGGGCCATGATAAGTAGTTATTTATGGTACCCACACTAATCGTCATGGTTTTGAAAACTGGAGCGGTTGAACCGGTCCGACCATCAGACCGGTAAAACGTCCAGTTCACTGTCCGATACGGTTTTAAAAGATTTACCGGTAATTGAGTAGGCGCTGTTGCCCATGGACCCCACTTCCTTACCGACATTTTGCCTTTGGTTTTGGGCGTTGCCACGTCACTCCCGCGTTCGATATAATAAAAAATATTTTTTGTTAATTATTTCCTTATAACAAAAACATTTAATATTATTATTTGTTGATGCCGTCACACCCATCGTTTGATCAACGACTGAACAATGAAATAGAAATCATCTGATAGGTATGATAGGAAGAAAATTGTTAGTTTCATTGCAGAGAAATATTTTCTTACGGGCATATAACTGTAAAACGCTTGTGTCATAAATGTGTAATTCATAACTTTTGATCATGGTCTTTTCACGATCTCTATTGGTTAGTGTATCGTCTGAATAAAATAATAATTTCTCTATGTAGTGACTAGTAATCTGTGAACACTAACTAATCTGTGTAAGCTAACTATATGTTGTTTGGTGGCGATGTGTCTGTCACCTTGCCCCATGCCCTTGACATGGTTGATAGTTCGGATTAGTTGTCCGTTTATGTGTATGACACACTATCCTGATTATTGTTCTGGATACGAGTATAGTTTAAAGGTGTTAGCTATGAGTATAGTTTGGATATAAATATTGTTTATTATTCAGAAATCCTGTATATAAAAAAATACATGATAAAACTATGTATATTAGACTAAAAATAAATTGACACTTACTTGACCCGTACACAAAAAAAAAACTAAATCAAACACTAGAAACATTCTTTTTCTTTAACACACCTGATATCCGTTATCATTTAATTATTTAAATTGATGAAAACAACCAAATAAATTTGGTCAGGTTCTAAAAAGTATTGAAACGGATAATGCATAAATAGTCTGTTACGGTCCCACGCATTAAGATATTTTATACACAAAAGTGCCACGTAGGCTTCTCATTTCTTCTATATAAACCCACTCCAATAACACCAATTTCTCAAAAACCAAACCAAACCAAATCAAATCAAATCAAAACACAAGCAATCAAAAATGGCGGGAATCATCAACAAGATCGGAGATGCTCTTCACATCGGCGGCAACAAAGCCGACGACCACCAGAAGCACGACGGAGACTACCACCAGAAGCACGACGGAGATCACCAGAAGTACGACGGAGATCACCAGAAGTACGACGGAGATCACCAGAAGCACGACGGCGACTCTAAGGACCAGAAACCGGAGCATAAGGAAGGGATAATCGATAAGATCAAGGACAAAATCCACGGCGACGATGGCGGAGAGTGTGCAGAAGGTGAGAAGAAGAAGAAGAAGGAGAAGAAGAAGAAGAAGGAAGGTCATCACGACGACGGAAGCAGCAGCAGCAGCAGCGATAGCGATTAGACCTCAACTCTCGTTCATCATCTAATCATCTTCGATCTCGAATCGGTAAGCGTATGCTTTCAGATCTGTTCGATTACACAATTTCACACGTGCTCGATCTTCAATTTTCATAAACGTAACGTTTTGACGTTTTTCACTAGCGATCGATCGATACAATTCGTTCGTTCTACTGTTTCTAATCGGATTGTTGCATATTTCAGCTTTACAATCGCTAATTTGCAGATTTTCCACTAACGATCGATCGATTTCATTTAGTGTACTTGTACAGTATCTAAACGGATTATTGTAGAGATTATAATCGCTAATTTGCTACGAGATTACACACTGAGTATGTGTAAACAAAATAGATTTGATTCTATTAGGTTATTTCAGATAGTAGATTCGCCAGATGAAAATGATTATGTCATTATGTGAATGTTTTGTAGGGTGTATCGATGATTAATTAGTTTTGATATGTTGTGATATTTGCAGAGGATGGATTCATATATACATGAAGACGATGCTTTTATTTGTGTGCTTTGTGTTCTTGAAATAAAATGTAACGAGAGTTAAAAATATATATATTAAGGAGAAAAGTGTTTATGTATTGGTGCTTAATTGAATGTGAAATGAAGTTCTAATGTGTACATTTACTTCTAATCTTTATATTCTGAAAATTCGAAACATATGAGAATATATTAACAAAAATACGAAATGTAAATTAAGATGTAAAAAGGAAAAATGGAAATAAAACATGTTAACATGTATATTGCTTGTTAGTTACCTAGTTTATTACAACTTGTCAACACATTTATAACTCATCTAATACGACTAACTGGTTTGACATGTTTACATAAATTGGTCTATATAGATAACATATATTTAAATGTGTTAAGATTGATTTTTTTAAATTCATGAGATAACATACAAGTTGTCTTGATTCAACCCGTGAACTCGTGAACCCAAAACCCATTTAACACGTTAATATTTCATAGACACGACACAATTGATACACTATATACAACATTACGAGAACAAGAACCTCCAAAGGTAAAAGGTGGGGAGTTGATTAAAGAGAAAGGGTAAAGGATGCGAGACATGGAAACACAAGAAGATCACATCATTCATGTTCGAATATAATCTTCAAGAGATGCTGACATACCACTGAAGAAAATTGTAGTGAAAATTCGAATTTAAAACTATATTATAATTGTAATATCACATATAAAATAATAAGTGAAAAGACTAATTGATACAAAATTAAACTTCATATATTTGTATTATCTTTGTACGAAGATTAGAGGTGACAAACGTACAAGAAATTAGATAAATAAACATGAAACATTCAAGGAGACTGAGTATGCGTTTTTCTTTTTTTTTTCTTTTTTTACGGAATGGGGAGATAATGATATTAGATGGTTCTTGGTCCTATTATCCGAAACATATATACTTTTTACCTGAATTCAATATTTTTAAAACCGAACCGGATAGTGAACCGGACGTTTTACCGGTCCGATGGTCGGACCGGTTCAACCGATCGGACCGTATATAAGAACCGGATAAAAGTATAATTATTTTTTATAAATATGTGTAAAAATTACAAAAAAATAAAAAATATATATAAAAAACCGGTTCAACCGGTCCGACCATCGGTTTAACAGGTCCAGTTCCCGGTCCAACCACCGGTTCGACCGATTCAACCGGTCTAACAATTGGTTCAACATTAAAACGGTTTTAAGTACCGAACCGGACCGGATTGGAGTCCGGTTCCCGGTCCAACCGGTTGGATCGGCCGGTCCGGTCCGGTCCGGTTTTCAAAACCATGCCAAACTGTAACCGTCATTTTTTCAGAATTATTTTTATTTGTCTTTGGGTAATAAAGTAATGTATTAATTCATTACCTTTAAGCTTTTATATATCTAACTTCCCCTTGTACTAGAATTTTTCTACCTTATAAAACTAGTAAAAAATGTATTTAAAATCTTAATTGGTATCTTTTTTACAAACTAGTGGACGTATCATATACTTGTAAAAATATCTGACACTTGACGGATAATTACCTGATAGATAGATGTTTGTCATGTAAGTCGGGTACGTGACAAATATCTGACACTTTACATATTTGTCAAACAAAATAAATATTCGGAATTTGTGTAAAATGTTAAAGAAAGGTGAAGTTGATGGGCTAAAAGAATATAATAGTTCGCGCCTCAAAATGTGAAGTATGTCTAAAAGGGGAATACTGGGAGTTTATACTTTGAAGGGTGAAAAGAAGAAAAAGTTTGTAAGAAGAATGGAATGCATTTAATCAAAAAAAAAAAAAAAAGAGAGGGTATATGTATCCACCCATAATTTAGTGGTTTAGATTTATGGTGTTTGCTTCCTCCCTTGAAAAATGACGTGAGTTAAATCTTTACAAGTTAAGGTTTAGTCAAATTTAGTGTTTGTAAAAAATGTTGCAAATTAAAGAAGTTATATCCATAAATTGAGTAATAACACTGCTAAAATATTTAGAAGTTAATTTAATTAACTATTAGTTGGTGGAAATTGATTTAAAAATACTATGATTTATAGTATTCAAATTGATCAAATTAGTGATTTTAGTAATGCTTTTACATAGTCTAAAATACTCAACATGCTTTGAAAACAAAAGGAGAGAAATTTGATGTAAAATGATTGAGACTCAATTCTATTTCCCATTTTCTTACTATTTTTTTATATTTGAAATTTACAAATCTAAAACATTTATAAATATTTCCCTTTTGAACTAATGAATTGCATTAATAATGTACTATATAAGAAAAAGACCAAAGTGTTTAAACCCCGCAAAATATAAGATGCAATGAATTATCCTATAAAATATAAAAATTATTTTTTAAAAAACTATTACTCATTGAACCTTGCAGTTAAATATTGAATAATATCAGCAACAACCCGCGTTCTTAAATATCAATTACCACCCGTATTTGACGAATTATTAGTAAGTTATCTTAAATCTTTACTATATATATCAATTCTTGTCAATGACATCAGTCACGTCCTCTTATTTTATTTTCTTCATCATTTAAAATTAATAATCATGTTTGTTATATATAAATAAGTCAAGCTTGAGTTTATGAATCATAGACTCTATGAATTATAGGTAAACTTTAGTGATGAAGAATGATATCAAACAATATGAGAGAAGAAAACATAATCAATCTATAACTTTATTACCTATTGTGATAACATGATTAATAACGGGTCAGATATATGTATAATATGATAAAACCTATTTACAAATTACAAATAATTTGCCTTAAAATTGAATGAATAAAGCAAGTTCATCACAATACACATGAAATGTCTTTACTGCATTTATAAAAATCTAATGTTTGCATGAACCTTGTGAAATTCTAAATTTATTTATAAAGTAACTTAGCCAATAAATCAGATGATGACAATGTCAATTAAGAAGGGGCCCGTGAGATTTAAAAAAAAACATCCATTATTAGCCAATAATAAAGTTTCATCAAATAAAACAAGTGGCCGGATAAAAATTAACAATAACCTCAAAATTAAAAATTGATAAGACTTATTCTAAATTTTGTTTTCTGATATGGTTTATTCTAAGCATATTTACAATGTGTACAAGAAACAGAATTTATAAATGCAATGTACAAGTACACTTGCACCAAATACAACCCCACAACGCCCATCCCATTTCGAAATCTAATCAACAAGTTTCTCCAGATTCAACCTATAAATACAACCCACATTATCTTCAATCTCCATAATCAACAACATCTCCATAATCAACATCTTTTGGCCTTCGAAATCATGGGTATCGTGACATATACGACGAGCATGTTTCAACGGTCCCGCCAGCAAGAATTTTCAAGGCCTCGATTGTTGACTCTCACAATTTGATGCCAAAAATCTTGCCGGATGCTATTAAAAGTATAGAATTTATCAAAGGTGATGGTGGGGCTGGTAGTGTTAAGCAGATTAACTTTGCTGGAGGTAAATGTTGATTCAATAAATGTTGATTCAATTTATTGTATAAAAACTATTAGATTGTTTGTTTAGGCTAGCGAGCCTAGTTAAGCTCATGATTGTTAGTAAATAAGTTCAAACTCAATCACAAGCTTTGGCTTATATAAACTAGGATTGGTTCAAGCTTTTAACGGGCCGATTAATAACAAAATATTTGTTTAGGTCACTTGTCTAGTCAAGGACAAGCTCATTTATAAATGAGTTTCAATCTAAGCTCGAGCTCGGGCTTATTTAAGTGATGCTCATTTCAAACTTTTAGTACAACTTGGTGTGGTTACACCACCCAAACAACTAAGTTGTATAATTCAATTGTCTTGTGCAGGTTGGGTGAAACACCAAATCGATGAACTTGATGAGAAGTCACTCACATACAAATATACTTTGATCGAAGGCGAAGGTATATCTGACAAAATTGAGAAGGTGTCTTACGATATCAAGTTTGAGGGTTCGCCCAATGGTGGGACAGTTTCGAAGATGATCACAACTATATACACAAAAGGTGATTTCGAGATTAAGGAAGAAGAACTAAAAGCCGGAAAAGAAAAGGTTTTAGGTCTTTACAAAGTTGTTGAAGCCTACCTTGTCAACAACCCTAATGCATATGTTTAAAGATTGTGAGTTTAACACTATGATGTATCATGTTTGGCATCTTTAAGATACGTATTGTTTCCATTCAATAAAAATTACACCATCAAATAAAATTCTATTCAAACAAGAACAATGTTTAGTTATCCATATCATACATGATATCATTAGCATCTTTATTTTCTTGACTAAATTTAACACTGGTACTATTAAACAAAGTTTAGAGTGTATACAAATTAACCAGTAACTTAAAGTTTATGATCGTTAATCTAAACTTATAATCTAGTGAAATATGTTATCTAAAACAAAAATTTTAAGGTTTTTAGATAAATACTTATTGAAATATCAAAATAAAAACAGTGTTAGCGATGAGTAGCTTGATTGAACTTGTCTAACACTTATACAAATTGATAGATAAGAAAATTAGAATTTGGTTATTTAAGTTTAATTAACTTAATATTTAACAATCCAATAAAACATGATTCTTCTTTTTGAGTTTATAAGTTAATTACATGGACAATTGATATATCTTGGGACGAAGAAATCAGAACATAAATCAATAACATATCTAGTCAATTTAATGTAACAAATAAACCAATTTTAATACTTTATACATCTTCAACTTATTGTCCACATATAATATAGTACGTTCATTGCATAAGTAAATACATGTTAATCTTTAATACATGAAATTTTATAAATGAATCAATCCTCATCAACTCGTATATATGCAGCCCAATACTTATAAGCAGTATAAACACTAAAAGCGGCAACAGATGCAAAGCCAACAATCACCATGACACGAGTAAACGTTTTGGATTTCAAAACTTGACCCGCCCTAGTTTTGACATCCGGAATGGCAACTTTGTCATTTGTGTTGACGGTATCACTTTGACCATCTTTTGGCGATGGTGTCACAACCGTAGGAGATGATTCCGACTTGGAAAGTGGTGTTACAACTTTTTTGGGCAATGTAATGCGAAGGCTACCTTGAGAAAATTTGGCTTGAATCTTATCTGAGTCGTAATCTTTGGTAACCTTTATTTCTTTTAGGAAACGTTTTCTTTTTTTACTATCTACAATCTTTTCTCCAGAGATCTTTAAAAGGCCGGTGTTGCTAATCTGGACTCTTAATTGTTCTTTCTTGAATTCTATAACATGTAAAGGAGAAGACAATTCAAAGATACTAATTAATTTTTTTAACAACAATAATCATCCAAAATGTTTACATAAGACATGTATGAACATGTGTCATTTGATAGAGATTTTTCGGGTGTCTTATCATTAGATCATCTTGTGATAGTGAAACCAGTTATTAATGAACCATTTTTGTAATCATGTTAGGATAACGAAAATGATATGACGGGTACATACCTGGTACATGGATCAATAGTATGTCGTGAGTGTCCTCTCGTTGCCAGGTGCAAAGAGGTTCAATGTCATCGTAAGAAAGTAAAGTCTGCAATTGGGTACCTCTTGCTTTTGAGTCCATCAAACGCGATATAGAACAATTTTATTGATTAAAACACGAATATAACTGAAAAGATAATTATAATTATAATTTCATTTGATGATGTTCTTTTTATAGTAGTAACAAGAATAAGAAGGTGTTATTCTTTTCTAGTTGTGTTGGTTTATTGGCTTTGCTTTGTATTTCAAAGATTCTAGTGAAAGCAAGGCATGGCTTGAAATAGAAATAAATAAAAGAATCTTTGAACTTGCAATGGAATAACTTATTTTAAGGGTCTATGACAGATTCGAATGGTTTCACGTTGTTATAAGAAATTGATAATAGTTTCAACATCAAGGTTTTTAAACATGACCTGTTTTGAACCATTTTTTATACTATATTTAATTTCAAAGCTCGAACCCTAGCATTGAATTTATATATATATAACTATATACATTTCAAATTGAGGTGAATATTAGTTATTTATTATTGGTTACTTACCTTTTTTTCATTTAATAAATTTTTGTAATTATTTTTTATTTTCTTAAAGTTTAAGGGCACGACATTTTAGCAAGTATGTTTTATTATCATTTATGACTACATATATGTCAAAAAAATTGCTAGTCCCGCCACATAACATAGGCATAGGCATAGGCATAAATGCTAGTTGTATATAATTTAAAATTATACATTATGATACAAATATAAAATACATATGGTGGGGCAAAGATAGGACTTAAAAAAAATAAGACATTACATTTTTAGGGTTAAAAATATATTCTCTCTTTAAAACTTTTTAATTGCATATATACCCAAACAAATATTTTAATTGCATATATCCCTTACAAAATCTCATAATTGATAAATTTACTAATTTTCATCGAAAGTGGTTTATATAATGATCAATTTGCCTTTATTTTTACTAAAACTTCATAATTGGCAATTTTTCTCTTACCAACCTTATAAATGCTAAATAAATTAAAAACATATTTTCCTCTTTAAAAATTTTTAATCTATATCTATAGATACTAATAAAAAAAGTTTTCTTTTGTTACTTGTTATCTTCTTAAACCATATTTTTGACACTTGTCATTCTTTTAAACATCCTTACTTTATTTTCCCTTCAAAATGTATTAAAGTAATTTATACACTCAAACAATTTCCATCTCTTCATAAAAACTAATTTGATCAATTGATACATTTTTCTCTCGCATCAACGTTTTTTTAATCAAACTATGTTTTTTCTAAAAAAATATTAAGTAAATTAAAATTCATATTTCTTTAAAATATTAAACTTTTTACAACAAAAAATTTAAATCAGTCATTTTTTAAAATAATTATAAAAAATATGGAATTTTCTAAAAATAGTTTTAGTAAAACAACCAGAATAATTAGAAACTTGAGTTTTTAATAAACAAGATTTTTATAAACCATAATCTTTTATAAGATAATCTTAAAAAAAAATTAAAATAAAACTATTTAGATAAGAGAGATAAAAATAATATAATTGTTCTATCTCTTGAACAAATACGTATATATAATTTTATACATATCTTATATTAATTTATCGTACTGTAACTTTTCGTGTTTATTACTAACTATAATCCGTTTAATAAATGAGTTTCTAGACTATCTATTTATCTATATATATATATATCTATAACATATCTACTGTTTATTTACTTGAAATAGTTATTTATATGCAATTATAATCATATTTTATCTTCAAACATGGTTTTATAATTCATAAATTTTTATATTAATTATTAATTATTTTATTTATTCAACCCGTGTAATACACGGGATACTAACGTAGTGGTATATATATCCATGTGTAAGTTCTTATTAATTTTTTGAAAAGAGTAATATTATCATAACAATAAATGAGGTATATATACAACTAAAGTTTTTGCTTTGGAATATATACATTTAAAGGATGTTTACAAGGTTATATATACAATTTATCCTAAATTTTAACTCTTTATAACAAAATGGTAAAATCCTTAACATAGGAGCTACCTAAGGTATACAACATTACGCACCTCGTGCTCACATTATTTTTTAAACATGACCTCTTTGAACACATCTTTTGAATTAAAGTGTATTTATCTGCAAATTAGAGATTTTGTATCGTATGATATGTTTACCAGTATGTGATGATAAAAACCTATAATATACGCGAGACGAACATAAAAAATAAAACGCGACCTCAACTTTAAGTTTTCAAAATAGAAATCCTTAGACATTAAAGGTACCTACTATATGTATATGGGCACTTTGTGTCCATATTTGCTTTAGATCATCATTCTTATCATTTAAACCCAACAACATACTGTCAAGGATATTTATTTTCACACAACATTATATTAACACGAATACACATGTGACGATGGTTTTTTACAACAGTATGTATAAAAGGGTGATAAAATATATTGAGCATTAGGCGTATTTGTTCAATGTATGGTCAGTAACGGACCTATACAAATTCAATATGCAGAAATAACATATGAACACGTCAAATAACAAAATAAAAATTATTAAAATTAATTTTTAAAGAAAAAAATCCCAAATTTCCGTTTTCTTTCTTATTTCCTTCGAATTAATATCCTCCAAATAGTTTCTTTTTAAAATGTCTCTTCCAGACAAGACGTCAACGCCTCCTTAGATAAGGCGTGAGCGCTTGTACAATGGGCCACTCAAAATTATCCACGGTCCTTTAACAAAATGTCATTGTTTTTTTCAAAATCACAACGCAGGCAACCGTCTCCACAAACTAAAAAATCACAACAAACTAGACACATGTATGATTTTGAATGGCTGGACATCCACACCCTATTTAAGAATGCGTCGACGTCTTGTCAGAAGGAGCATTATGAAAAATAGACTAAAGAAATTTTAAGTCAAAATGATATTGTATTTTCTTTTTACCCTTTTACCCTTGAAGGCCATATGACAAGTATAAGGTGCATTTACCTTATTTTGTTCATTAAATCAGTTATAACCTACATCAACCCATTAAAATATTTTTTTAACGATGAACACACGCTTTTAATTTATTACCAAACTCCACCTAGTATCCTGGGTGGAAGGGTGATTCATTTATACAAATACTAGATGTATGTCACTAGACCAATAAGCAATAAGCGTAAATTCAAAATATACAAATATTTTGCATCGATTAAAAATATCATGCATAAAATGCATGTATATATCATGATTAAAAAGATAAAGGCAATCGTGGTCCACAGTCCAACTAAGCTCAATATCTGGAGCACTAAGATCTCGAGACATGAAATCCATCAATCAAATATTTGACCAAAATAAAAGACCACATACATTTGCATCAAGACAGAACGTGTTTAATTTTTTTAGTATTTTTACAAGAGATTCTATGTATACGTGAAACTAATTGTATGTAGTATGTACCTTGTTAATTAACAGTTTTACATACATACACAAGATACTTGTATATCCATACACATGCATGTATAACTTGTACATGTATAATCACCGATCTAGAAATTTATTTAGAGAGCTAAATATAAATCCATATATGTGTGTGTATATATACACTAGTTTAGAAACCCGAGTTATACACGGGTTGACTGGGGCGTGCAAATAGTATATATATTTTGATAAAGGTTTTCGTACAAATTCAGTTTTAAATGGTTGTTACTAATAATAAACTACACACACAATAAACAAATGTACCTATCATGAGGTAATATAATATTGGTAAGAACCGAGTATCAATTCGTGTACACACTAAATCTACTCAACTACCTTTATAATTAACTATCAATTTTGATTTGGTAAATGAGAAGTTAAACAAAATAACGATAAATAAAAATAGATAATGATAGATTGAGATTTTGGTGAGTTTTTCAATGAAGTAAGATTATTATCCTAATTTAGATTACACTTATGTAATTTGATTAATTAATGATGTGGTTAAAGATATTAATTAATGTAATTATATAATATTTATAAACATGAGCCAACGCAGATTTCTCGTTTGCTAGCTCCATAATGACAAAGTCACTAACATCGAGTAACTTACAATGTTGATCAATTCAAGCCACTAGTAATGTAGGTATATCTCGTGTAAAATTTCATCATGAGATTTTTTAAAACATAACTTAATGTTAGAAAAAGGGTTAATCAAATTCTTTTCTAACATACTATTAATTTTATAAAACCATTACAATTACTATAGATTTCTCAGACTAATAAAAGGGACTCGCAAATGATTAGAAAAGTTAAGTGATATGATTTTTAATAATCATTTCTAGTTCATTAACCATGGATTTAATATGAAAACCGATTTCGCAAATAAAAGTTAGTTCATACATTTTTTAACCTTGTATAACATTTACAATTACAAATCATAACTTTATAACTCCTCATTCAAATATAAAAACTACCCATCAAAAGTTTACCCAATATTACCATAATATTAACATAATATAAACCGCACAATTAATTCATCATAAGTTATATAAAGTTTTACTAAATTAAAACAATAAATGAAGTTTAGCTCATAATGAGCTTGAATATAACAACAGAGATAGAATATAGTAATAAAATCATCGGTAAATTAAAACAATCAAACCCGTGATCCACTATGGATGATGTTAAACGATCCCAACTTTCTTTATAAGTGTTGAATGGACCTCCAAAACCTTTTAAGGAAATCCAAGGGTTGGGTTCCCGAGAGGAAACACCAGCACTTCACCTTCCAGAAGCTAATCTCAAAGTTGTAAATAAACTCCTATTTATAGGTTTTTTGGAGTGTTAAAACATGATACTATGCCTAAAAGGCACAACCCCATGCTTGTACAATGCTTATGTAAGTTAGTCAGCTTGTACACTCAGATGTTGTCGGGGCACGACCCCGTGCCTCTTGATTCACGACCGTGTGATTAGGGCGGTCACGCCCCTGTGACTCATGGGGGCACGACCCTGCGACTACTATTAGGGGACAATACTTTTTGTCCTATTAGATGTCTAATCACGGGATGTGTTAATCTAAGCACGGTGACGTGTTTCAAACTGGTCATGGGGGCGTGCTTAATGAGGCATGGCCCCATGCTTGAATTCCAGAGCTTGTTTTTTTCAACTTTCTCTTTGTTTAAGTTTTTTTTGTTTATCATAGTCTTTCTCAGGCCTAAAAACACAATTTAAACATTTTAGATATCAATACATCACTTTCAGTAAGAGTTTTTAAAATATTTGATGTGCAATTGATATGTTTAATATGTATAATTTGGAGCACATCATTGACATAAATAATAAATTAATACTTAGCAATTAATATTTGGAAATTATATTATAACTTTTATATAAATATGATTCGAAGTATGCATAATTACGTAATAATATAATAATAACATTTTTTAAACTTTCATTTTTAAATAACTTTTCTTAAAAATGATTTTTAAATTTCTAATTTTCAAATTTTTTTAATTTATAATTTTAAAAATAGTTTTGTATAAAATCATATTTATTTATATTCAAAAAATTATATTTATTAATAAAAATATATTTTACAATTTAAAAATAATATACAAAAGAGCTTTAGCATTTCATTAAATAGTTATTTTTCTATGCTAATGACATGTGACATGTAACAATGATGGTATGAGAAGATGACATGTAATAAAAAATATTTTATTTTATTAGTGTAGATGTAAGTATTTATAGTGATTGATTCGTGATTTTCTTTAGTTGTCAACATGGGTGGTGTCATAACTAAGCTGGTTAAAAACACTAAATAATAATAAAATAAAATAACACAATTTATAATATAAGTTACAATAAACTGTATTTTTTTGAATATGATATTACAAATTATGTTATTCACTTGTTTCCACGTGTTATTATGTTATTCACTATTAAACCAGTTTTTTTACATCTTTATGAACCTCAACTAAACCTAATACTGATGTAAATAAGTTTTTCTCTTTCATAATACATGTCTCAAAGCATTTACATTAGATTTTCATTTTATTCTTATAATTATGTTAAAAATTATTATTATTTAACTAAATAAATTTTTATACATTTATTATTATCTTTTTTTTTTCACTCACAAATACTTTTAGAAATATTCAAAAAAAATATAAGAGTTAAACCGTTTTTATTTAAATATACAGATGAACAATAACATTTTATTTATTTTTTATTTATAACTATTTACAATAATTCCATAAAATATAAAAAACATACTCACGTCTAAATATAAAAAAACTACTTCGATCGCTATCAGAAAGAAAATAACTACTAAAATCCATTTTCTTTAAATTTTATTACCGTTCTAATCAAATAGTCAAATAGTAATTATATATTAAGAAAAATATGCTTTTTATTGGGAGATATCAATATACTGCCAGATATCATCATCATCATCATCATCATCATCATGAACACTTTAATGGCGTGATTCCATTCTTCAACCTTAAATGCCATAACAGCAACAACAATAATAATAATCACCTCAATCCTTTTTCACTTGCACGAACAATCCTCAATCCACCACTACATGCACAATGCAGGTGAATTTCAATCTCCATTCTTCACTCATACCTCTGTTCAAACTTCAAACCCTAATTTCTTCAATTTGTTTGTTGAATTGATGAATTGGTTGCAGACAAGAACGGTGCAAGTTGAGCAGCTTTCAGATCTAGCTCGCGAGAGAGAGATTCACGAGTTTTTTTCATTCTCTGGTGAAATTGAACGCATCCAGATCTGCCGGTTAGTTGTTATCTTAAGATTATTACAAGTGTGTGATTGATTGATTGATTGATTGTTGCTGTTGTTTTGAAGGAGCTTATGTGATGTTTGTTTTGATTTAGTGATTTTGATAGAAGGAAGACTGCATTTGTGACGTTTAAGGATGCAAAAGCTCTTGAGATTGCATTGTTGCTATCGGTAACTCACTTTATAATCGCTTTTAGAGTAGTTATAGGCTGTGAGACTGAATTAGCATCATTATATGTTAAACAAGAGAAGTATCAAGATCAAGAACACTATATTTTTGGACGAAAAACAAAGAAACTATATTGCAGTGAAGAGTTCCTTTTGTTGTTTTTTCACTCTTAGTTCAGAGAATACATAGACAAGTAGTATATAAAGAGAAAGAAATTTACCTACTACATCATGCTACCATACCAATTACTCTATTACATTAAATTAAAAATATCTTCTACTTAGTGGGTAGACCAAATACACAAAAGATAGAAGCAAAAGGTAACAATAGACCGGACCATGCACTCGTACAATGATAATTAATAATGGGTATTGACCATCTTTAACACTCCCTCTCAACACCTAATTTGCCTAAACCCATTAACTGGCAGAAAATTGATAATTTTGGCCTAGATAAACCTTTAGTGAATGCATCTGCAACCTGCTCTTTAGTGTCAATCTGCTTCAGATAAACTTTAAGACCTTCTCTCGAACGAAATGATAGTAAACTTCGATGTGCTTGGTTCGTGCGTGGAAGATTGGGTTTTCTGCAAGTTTAATAGCAGACACATTGTCACAATGAAGTGTGATAGGATATGATACTTTCTGCCCCAATTCTCTTAATAATCGAACAAGCCACACACATTCTTGAGTCGAAACAGCAGCTGCACGATATTCGGCGTCTGTGGTCGACAGCTAAACAGTAGGTTGTCGCTTGCTACACCATGAGATCGCGCTCGACCCGTACATGAACACATACCCGGTGGTGCACCTTCTTGTATCTAAGTCACCACCGTAATCCGCATCACAAAAGCCATACAACTGTGGATCAATCTCCCTCTTGAACCGAACTCCCTGACCGATTGTCGTTTTAACATACTTGAGAACTCTACGCATAGCAATCCAATGTTGTTTTCTTGGACATTGCATATACCGACTCAAGACTCCAACAGCATATGAAATGTCGGGTCGAGTCAAAGTAAGGTAAATCAAACTTCCAACAAGCTATCGATACTCTGTTGGATCCTGAAGTTCTCTGCCTTGGTCGAAAGTTAACCGGGTACCTGACTCAATAGGATTTGCAGCTCCCTTGCACATAAGCATACCAAATTTATGTAGTAAATCAAAGGAATACTTGGTTTGGTGTAGAGTTACCTCATCACACCTGTAGTCCAGTTCCAAACCCAAAAAATGAACAAGTTTACCAAGATCCTTCATTTTGAATCTAATACACAAATTCTCTTTGAGTTGCTTGATCTCTTCGAGAGCACCACCAGTAATAATCAAGTCATCCACATAGACAAGTACTATCACCACATTGTCACCGGTTTCTTTGACAAATAGACTTGGATCAGCACATGTTAGTCTGAAGTCATTTTGTTTAAGAAATTCACCTATTTACCAAACCATGCTCGAGGCGATTGTTTCAGACCGTAGATCGCCTTCCTCAATTTGCAAACATAATCTGGATGTTCTTTGTCTACAAAACCCATAGGCTGGTCCATGTATATCACGTGATCAAGATCGCCATAAAGGAATGCATTATTAACATCCATTTGCCACATTTCCCATCCTTTGCTAATAGCCACTGCTAACACAACCCGTATTGTTGTTGGTTTTGCCACTGGGCTGAATGTATCTTCATAATCTACCCCATATGTTTGTGAGAATCCACGAGCGACAAGACGAGCTTTATATCTCTCGATCATGTCATCTGGTCGTTGTTTTAATTTGAACACCCATTTGCATGAAACAAGAGAAGTATCAAGATCAAGAACACTATATTTTTGGATGAAAAACAAAGAAACTATATTGCAGTGAAGAGTTCCTTTTGTTGTTTTTTCACTCTTAGTTCAGAGAATACATAGACAAGTAGTACATAAAGAGAAAGAAATTTACCTACTACATCATGCTACCATACCCAATTACTCTATTACATTAAATTAAAAATATCTTCTACTTAGTGGGTAGACCAAATACACAAAAGATAGAAGCAAAAGGTAACAGTAGACCAGACCATGCACTCATACAATGATAATTAGTAATGGGTGTTTGACCATCTTTAACATTATATAGTGTCTTTTATCCTTGTGTTTTTATCATTTTGTGGATGATATGAAATCTTATGATGATGAACTATAAATTAGAAAGGGGAATTTCATGTTTCTAGTATGTTAACTTCACTTTTGTGGAATGTTGGTAAGGGTATTGATCATGGGGGTTAATTTGAACATGAAAATGGTATTTATCATTGGTTATTTCATAAAACAGGTATATATGAGGATCTTTTTGATGAAATATTTATGTTGTGTGTTATGGTATGTGTACTGTTTAACAGGGAGCAACCCTAGTGGATCAAGTTGTTAAAATTACGCCGGTTGAAAACTATGTGCCAAAACCTGATTTACAGGTATGTATATTACAAGTTATACTCTCTTTATATCCATCTCTCACACCCACGCACACATGTGTGTATGGCAGTTGAAACTTATCTTGTGATTCATTTCTTGCAGGAAGTTCGTGCAGTTGATAATGCCGTGAACATGGCTAGACAAAGTTCTTTTTCAAATGCTGAGGCAAGATTCTAAAAGTGTTATGTCTTAAAGAAATATTTTGAATGGGTCACTCCCTTCCAAAACAAATGCAACAATTTCTTTTTTGGAATTCCCAAAGTCATCTCAATTACTTTTTATGCACATCAAGAAGTTGAAACAAGATTCTTGTCCATAGCAGCATTGATGTCAATGATTTTGATCCAAAAAATCCTATTATTTGTCTTGTTAAGGGGCACATCAAATATCTGATTAATAGTTTAAACACTAGTGTTTCTAGTCTAAAATTTTGTAAGTTTTGAGATTTAAATTCTATTATCTCATGTTAACAGATCAACGGTACATCTCCTAGAAGAGTGTATGCAAATAAAGCACAAGATGTTGTTTCAAGTGTGTTGGCTAAAGGTTCGGCTATTGGTCAAGATGCCATAAATAAAGCAAAAGCATTTGATGAGAAACATCAACTGAGAGCCAATGCATCTGCCAGAGTAAGTTCTTTAGATAAAAAAGTTGGACTTACGGACAAGTTTAGTATTGGGATCTCGGTGGTGAATCAAAAAGTGAAGTCTGTGGATCAGAGGCTTCAAGTTTCTGACAAAACCATGGCGGCATTGATGGCAGCAGAGAGGAAATTAAATGACACAGGATCAGCTGTTAAATCAAGCAGGTTTGAAGAATCCCCCTTATAATGTTCGCAAGGCGGGAGGGTCTGAGGGGTTGTGTAACACTCTAACGGGTCAAAATGGGTCGTTAACCAGATCATTTCAGTTTAACCCACAGAAACTTTTTGAGCACTTTTAGCATAAGGTATGAATGACTACTAAAACAATATTAATCAAAACTTTTAGAGAAACAGGGGGTTGTATGAAATTAAAAATAGACCTTGTGTGATTCTCAACTTTATTGATCTGTTTGACCCATTGGCCCATTCTTGTTTTAGTTAATTTTCTTGACCTCTTGGAGATAAAACAAAACCAATTAGACTCAACATAAGTAAATGGTTGGAATTGCCGCATCTAGTTTCTTATGCCTATTTACAAACGGCTCTATATGATTAAGAAAAGTTTGTGTAGCTAATTTGAGTATTCCTTGACAAAAAGCTACCTTTTCTCCGCACAAATTTGGGTTAGTCTGCTATGAGCAAAAGTCTTTTTGGAGTGTTCTTTGTTTTAATTTTCTAGTATTATCTTCTAGGCAACAAATCCATACATGTTCACAAAAATCTTGAATTTAGCTGTTGAAATATGATTACACAAGCTGTCACGTTGCAACATTAATATATAGTTAGATTCCGGCTTTGCTAAAATGTATAATATTGTATGGTTGTTCATCAGATATGTGACAGCTGGAGCAGCTTGGCTAAACGGAGCTTTTGGTAAAGTAGCAAAGGCTGGGCAAGTAGCAGGTACAAAAACTAGACACAAATGGAATTTGGCAGTGTCAAATCTAACTACAAAGGTATGCATCTACACTAATTTCAGTATTAATATAATTTACAAATAAAAGGACTTAGGAGGTTTTATGGACTTAAAAGAACACTTTAGAGGTGACTTTCTAGATGTTCTACTATTTGACGTGTTTTCCTTTTATGCTAATTTTTTTATTATACTCCATCGAGATATAGTACATAACATGTATTGACACGCTCATAAGTAAATGGGTTGGAATCGCCAATTCTTTGTTTTCCTAATCAAGACTGATTGGTATAAACCTAACACGAGATTATACACTTTATTAAGAGATCTACTTTGGATCCTAGTTACATATCAACAACATTCCTGTGAATATAACCTCTGGTAGAGGTCTCAGGTTGGATCGTATCCAACTTCTAGTCGTTTTCTGCCATTAACTCCCTTGAAGTCCCCACCTATTCAGTGCAAGCTAATGGGTTCTCACAGTTACCTTATGAACTATAAAAAACATCGGTTTAAAAAATGAGTGATGTTCTTAGTATTTGGGAATTATAAACAGATAAGTAACTAATGTACTTGACAAATTTAAATTAAAGATCTTTTGTTCTTGCCTAAAGAAGTGTATGGCGGTTAAAAAGTGACTAAATTTTCAATAAATTTATAAGGCAAAAGTTTATGATATGCAGGATTCTAGCATCGCAGCATGAGCCCGGGAACTGGAGTTTATAGCTATCGAAGTCGGATAATCAGATTGTGAGATACCTCTATGTTCTTCTGCTACTATTGGTTTTATGGTCAGTTTTGTGATTCATTTATTGGTCTATTATCAGTGTAATTCTTCTCTTGTAAGCCTGTTCGTGTTCAAAGTGTGTAAAAACATTGAGGAAAATTAAACATTGTTTTGAGCTCAGAATTGTTGCAAACTACATTTCTAGATTGAAGGCAATGTATGATTTATAAAGCGTAAAATCCAATAATTTTGGATTATTTGTTCTCGGTCCATTAACTCATAATTGAACCGCTCATTCTCATTTCGCTTGATACTGACGATTCAGTCTGGTTTTTGAAACACTCTACAAAATAGGTAAGTGTTGGAACTGGCATTAATCAGCATGTTTAGTTTGATGATCCTGATCAATGTTTTCAGAACCGGATCAGACTTCGAACCTTACTGGTTTGTGGTCGGACCGGATTTAACTATATTTTAATTATATTTATATATGTAATTAAATATAAGTAATTTATATATGATTTATATATATTTTTTATAGTTATATATAAAACTTAACTATATTTGTATATCCGACGTACTAATTTATGATTTAACACCCCGTTTTTACCCGTTAAAATTAATAAAAAAAGAAAAAAAACAAAAACCGATCCGAACCGGTCCGGTTTCCTGGTCCGACCAGCGGTTCGAGACGAACCGGCCGATTCGACCACTTCAAAACGATTCACACTAGACCGGACTGGACCAGACCAGACCAACCCCTGATTCGTGGACCGGTCAGTCGGATCTTGTCTCAACAACATTGATCCTGATATACCTTACAAGTTTAAGGAACACTATTCATTCATTTAAGGTTTTTGATTTATAAAAGTTATATTTTATTTGTCTATCGTATGTTTATTAATTGATATAACTTGTTAATAGTTATCTTAAAAAGTCAAAAGAACTATTATTATAGAAATCTCTCCGGGATCTTTAGTTGATCCTAATATCATTATCGAATATTAAATTGTACATTATGTTTAATATTATGATACGTAGTTTTAAAAGTATTATTAAAGTTAAAATGTATGATAATGTATTAATTATTATTAAAAAGGCAGGTAGTATTATTTAAAATCAATAAATAAAGATTGATGATTCTGTATTTGACTATGAAGATAAGACCGTATTCACGTGGTTAATTAAATTATTTCGTTTTCGGTGAACAGCTCTTGTAATGTAATCACATCCTTTCTAGCAGGACCATATAATAGTCGAATATTCAATGACTCGTTTTGGGTCGTTTTCAAATTAAACAAACAAACACGATCACATGTCTAGTTTGTTCATGAACGTTGTTTCGTAAAGGTTTGATTAATGTTCGTATCCATATTCATTCAAATAAATCCAATAGATATAAATAAAAAGGACCATGTCATTTTGAGAGTCGTAAGAAAGCCAACGTTTGCGGCTTATAAACTCTAAACTCGTACTCCGCCCTCTTAGAATTATGAGTTGGATTTGTTCATTAATTATGTTTCTGTACGTTAATGTTCGTTTAGAATATTAATGAATGGAAAAAAAAACAAACATGAACAAGTTTATTTTTTTAACGAACGGAAACAAAAACAAAAACAAACAAATATGTTTGTTAATTTATCCGTTTAGGGTTAAACACACGAAAATAAACATAGCTCTCTTCGTGTTTGTTTAATTTGTTTACAACCTTATTTTTAGTCTAAGTTTCTAAGAATTAAATTCATGTTTCTTTAATTAAATTAAGGTTAGAATTTTGAGGCCAACTATTGAGAGCATTCACAGTAGCTTCTTTATCTTTATCCATATAATTACACTAAATATCACTATATGTTTTCTCTCTTTTTCAATTAAATAATATTTTTTATACTCTTATCATTACTTTTTCATTTCTCCTCCACTCACAACCACTTAAAAAAATATTAAAAAATTTATAAGGATTGAATAGTGATTCTTCAAATATACTAATCCACAATAACATTTTCTTTCTCCTTCACTCACAACCACACAAAATCATTCCATATAATATACCAAACACACTCACATAATTTTAAAGAATCTACTGTGAGTGCTTTGATATGGGATATGATTGCATTTATGTCAACACGATTAATATAAAAAATAGTGATAATTCAAGTATGATTTCCATATGCATTCATATTAAACTGTGAAGTTATGATTCAAGATATATGATTTCATTGTGCCTTTCATCAATATTAATTCTTTCATTCATGGAACAACTACATACCAAAAGTCCGATGCCTACTAAATCCTTCGGTTGACGTAGTTTTATATGAATGATCGATTATTGAACGATGGTTTTTCGGATTTTAACAACAATTCTTGCCAAAACGCCATCTTTGTTACCTTAAAAGTTGTTTGACAATTTATGAATGATTAAGTGTTGAACCAATAAAAGGTCTAGATCATTAAGTGTTGAACCATTAAAGGTTCTGAACTATTAAGAGCTAATATATCGTTTGACTATTCAAAGACAAATGTCTGATCAATTCAGATAAGAGGTATTAACCATTCAGCATTAGTATAATGCTTAACCATTCAGAGACAAATGTATAAACCATTTAGACATTTGCTCACGAAACAAACAGTCTGAACCAATAATTGTTAAATCATTCGGACGTTTGAATCATTAAAATTGAATCATTAAAAGGCTGAAGCAAACAACCTTTTAATCAATTATAAGAAAAGTTTGAAATTGATATGCATAAACTCCATTATATTTTTCCAAAATTGTTCATTTCTGGAAGTAGTAGAGTTTCTTTTTGCATTTTCATAAGAATGGTTCAGAAAAGAATACAATACACACACATATAGAGTTCAACATAAAAACCGGGTCCATACCCGACCCGACATACCCGAATAGGAATCGGGTCCGGATACAACCCGATACCGGGTGTACCCGGTTCGTACCCGGAAAAAACCGGTGGGTTGTACCCGGTTTGGGGTGTTTGGAATTCATAGGAACCGGACCCGAACCGGTTGAACACGTGTTGGACCCGGTTTCGACCGTTTTTTTTTCTTTTTTTCTAGCCGTTTTTAACGGCCATATAGCCGTTGGGGACTAAATTTGACCTTTTTTTTGTTGTTTTTGCCTCTAAAATAAGTATAAATAGGTGTGGATTGATATGGTAAGGTACCCAATCTTCAAACATAAAAAACATACGCAAAAAACGCAAACAATACTCTCGTTTACTCTCGTTTATTCTCAAATCTCAATATGGCTCACTCTCAATCTTCCGTTGGTCAAGGTTCATCGAACTCTCCAACCCGTCGTTCGTGTTCTTTCACACAATCGTAACATGGGTGTTTGGTGCAATTGGGATATGGTTGAGTTGAGTGACGGATCTGTAAAGGCTCGTTGCAAGTTTTGTGGAGCTTTACTTGCTAAAGATTCTAACACGACTTTAAACAAACACATTACCAAGAAGTTTTGTAAGTCGTTGAAAAGTAAACCGGATTCGCAACAAACACAATTGAGTGGAGACGGTGGAATCTTTAATTCCAACGTTAATGAGGTTCGAGATCGAATGGCAAAGTTCGTGATTCAAGAAGCTTTGCCTTTCAATCACTTCGACAACCCTCAGTTAACCAACTTAATTCGAGAGACGCTTCAACCTCGTTACTCTCACGTAAGTCGTACTACACTTAGACGTTATTGTTTAAAATTATGGAAGCAAGCAAAAAAATGATTTAATTGTATTATTTGAAAATTTAAATACCGGTGTAAACTTAACTAGTGACGTTTGGTCGGCGCCACACGGTTTGCCCGAATCGTACCTTTGCGTCACCGCTCATTAGGTAGATCCCAGTTCATGGCAAATGATGAAACGTACGATTGCATTTGATCTATTTCCGTATCCACACACCGGAGAGTATTTATTTTACTTTTTGGATAATGTAATAACTACTTTTAATTTACAAAATAAAATATTTTCAATGGCATTTGATAACGCTTCCAACAACACAACCGCGGTTGAAAAATTAAAATTAAAATATCTTCCGATTGCAAACGGTGATTTTTTTTCATACTCGTTGTGTTGCACATATTATTAATTTAGTAGTACAAGATGGTCTATCCGTACCATTTGTTGATAGCTTTATAAAAGCTTTTCGATTTATGTTACACGACGTTTTTAAAAAAAAGTAGAAAAAGATATCAAGATTATAAACAACTTTGTAAAGATACAGAATCTAGATTTTTAGGGCTTAATTGGGATGTACCTACTAGGTGCAATTCGACTTGTCATATGTTTGATTGTGCTTTAAAACAAAAAGGCACTTTGAAAGCTTTTCATAATAGTTTTTCGGATAATTGCGAAGCCGACCTGTTTCCGGATTTGGGTTGAAAAAATATTGAACATTTATCCGAATTTCTTGAGGTGTTTAAAAACTCAACTACAAAATTATCGGGAGTTTATTATCCCACTAGTTATTCGGTTCTTCAAGAATCATATTTCATGGCTTTGAATTTTAAAAATTTTCAAAATAAAAATAGTATGTTTAGAGAAATGATAGAACCAATGAAAGACAAGTTTAAAAAATATTTTCTTGAGTTACCACCCGTTTGTACTTGTGTCGCTGCTTTAAATCCTTTTTTAAATGTTGCGGGGGTAGAATGTTTAATAGACGAGATAAATGACAATTTGGATATACATGACGAAAACCCCAATTTTTCAACCGAGGCAAAAGAAGTTTTAATAAAAGTTTGAAAATTATTTATAATTTTTATTTAAATAAATATGGACCTAACGTAAATATAACTACGTAAAGAGAATCAACCTCAAGTGCTAGTACCTCGTTTAAAGACCCCGTTATGACTACGTTGAATGTTGTTCGGGATGTGACGGCTAAACGTCAAATGGGTAACGCCCCAACAAGCGAACTTGGTATATATAGTACGACGAATTTTATTTCAACTATGAGTACTCAAGATTATCATGCATTTGATATTTTGGCTTGGTGGAAAGGAAAGGAATCCCAATTTCCAATTCTTTCCGCTATGGCCCGTGATTTACTAAGCGTCCAAGCTTCTACGGTAGCTTCGGAGTTTGCGTTTTCTCTTAGTGGCAGGGTATTATCATTACGGAGAACATGATTAACTCCGGAAGCGGTGGAGATGTGCATATGTTTAAAAGACCACTTAGACGCGATGGATCGTATACAAGACAAAACAAATCCTGAAGACGAAATTGCAATCGAATGTAAAGTAGACGATGAAGAGGTAGAAGAAGGAGCATCTTCTGGTATATCCGACGAAGAATTAGCATTTGATTGAAGCCTCTCGAAGAAAATAGTCGATTAGTTATTGATTCGTTAATGTATTTTTTAAATTATTTTAATAAATAAATAATAAATTAATGAGTTATAGATGTTTTTTTAATGTTGTTATAATAATAATAATAATAATAATTGTAATAATAATAATAATAGTAATAGCAATCATAATAATAATAATAATACTAATAATATTAATATTAATAGCAATTATAATAGTAAAAAAAAAAAACCCGGTTATACCCGGTTTTGGACCCGATCCGGTCCGGACCCGATCGGTCCGGACCCGACCCTAACCGGGTAGGCCGGGTAGGGTTTTAAGTATGCCAACCCGACCTGTACCCGAACCCGGGTTCACCCATACCCGGTTCCAAAAAAAACCGGCCGGCCTGTACCCGGTTTAAACCGGTTCCGGGTCCGGCCCAAAACCCGGTTTGCCCATGTCTACACACATATATATTTGATATTTCACTGTTATGATGGGCCTTGTCATATTTTACAACATGCTATTTACTACTTTGGTTGCTCTTTTGATAGTCCGCTATTAGTTGGCTTCGCTGGACCACAAAACTTGCAGTAGTGCAAAATTTTACTAAATACATGAGTTTGTATGTCTTGGCGTTTTTGTGAAAATTATGCATTCACAGTTTTACTGATGTCACAACTTATGCCTGTGGTACACAATTGCCACTTACAAATAAGTAACTGAAAAGGTAAAATTTAGAAATCAAACATGGGTTATCCTTAGTTTTTTTTTTGTAAATCACTCAACAAAGACCATATATTTGTTGTATTTTTGTAAATCACTCTTAATTAGGGTTCATCAAAATGGCTAAAGATCATTATTTTATCAATATTATATCATTAGATAAGGTTAATGTAGTGATGGAGCAGATTAATTGATGCAGTAACAGAAACGATCGAATGACTCAATAAGCAATTGATAATCAAAAAGGTCAATATGATTTATCTCAAACGGGTCAAATAAAAGACACAACAAAAGGGGGAACAGCTACCCGTAAATGGCTTAAAAGTCACCCACAGTCTATTTTTAGTGCGTACAAGATCCTAAATCATTGTATCCAAAGATTTAAATCATTATTGTCACACTATTGGCTTGGTAAATTATTTTACCCAACCTGCAATCTGACCATCTTGCAGTCTCTATTATTTATGTAAGAGGTTCCCATCAGCAATCAATGTGGAAAGTTTATGCTTTATTGATATATTTATACCTGTTCATTTGCAGATAGTCAACTTGATTATAGTTTTGTTGATACTTAAATCAACTCCACAAAGGGTAAGTTTTTAAAGTAAAAAACAATTACTGCTGCTGCTGCAAACAAGCACACTGCTCTAATTTGTACTTCTGGTTAGATTTTTACATAAGGCTTCTAGCCTTTAACAAAGAAGGTCAACTCGGTTAAGGCACTTCAGACTCAGGGTCAAATTACGTCGCAAGAAGTGTTGAATGCTCTAAAGAGGAAGTTCTTTTTGTTGGCGTTGCAGCGTTGCTGCAGCAAAGTATGAGATTGCGGTTTTAGTCATGGATGGAAAGGTACATTGCGAATGAACACTAAGCATAGAGTTTGGATTGTGTAAAAGGGGAACGAGTCGATTAGTCAAATTAAAAAGTTAGTTAAAAGGAACAGGTCAAACAAGTTGAAAGTTACTTAACGATGTTTGATCAAGTATACAACCTCCTAAATTCTTTTTAGTAATTATAATTATGCATCAATTGTTTAAACTATATAAACAATAGACAAAAAAAGTGTTTGTGAATCGGTCTGAACCCGTTGAGACTTGTTTTTGACAAAAACAATTACCCAACATGCCCATCTTGCCAACTAAGTATAAATAATTGACAAACAAGTGTATGAAAAGTCCTTGGTTTTTGTTTGCATGATTAAATCCCTAAACTAAAACAATAAACTCCTTCAATTTCAAATTTTTTTTCTAAATTAATGTTTTTAACATGATTAAAATTTCAACTGTTTTAATATATAATAGAATTGAAAGGTTTTTTTATATATGGTTAATTCCCTAACTTTTTATAAAGGGAGTTTTTTAATTTTTAAAAGTCCTGGGATGTAATCATTCAAAAATGAAGTTTAAGGTTTTGTGTTTAATTTCAACTAAAGGGTTGTTTGATAATTTCTGAATGATTAGTGCTAAATCAATAAGACATCTGAACCAATAAGATGTTTGAATCATCAAGAGCTAGTATAACGTTTAACTATTCAAAGACAATGTCTAGTTAATTCAGATAAGAGGTCTTAACCATTCAACATTAGACCTTTAAACAAGATTTCTACTTCAATTTTACAAGAAATCTCATATTTCACAAGAATATTATTTTAGGAACTAAGGTGTTGTTTGTTTTTTCTGCAAGAAAATGTCAGCAGTCTGCGAATCACATCTGCAGACATCTGCAGCAGAAGAGGTAGACCAAATGTCTGCAGTCTGCAAGAAAAAGATTGTTTGTTTTTTAACATCTGCAGACTGCTGAAACAATTTCACAACCACCTCAAAATTCAGATAAAATCAATGATTATTCCTGTAGGTTTGGGTTGATGTGGCCAATTATCCCAAATAAAAAGAAATTATTTAGGATCAAATTTTGCTCAAGATGATACCCGAGAACAATGAACCACAGTGATGATGAACATACCACGGTGACAGTGAACCACGGTGGCATAAAAATCAATGAAACAACAAATCAACGGCGATGATGAACATACCACGGTGGCAGTGAACCACCCCCTTCGACACCGACGTTGTGCCGAGGTGTAATTCAACGTGATGGGATCCCACTCGGATTCTGGGTCCTGGGATCCCACTCGGATTCAGGTCTGACCCAATTGAACTCCGGATCACCGTTCTCCACCATACTCTCATAAGTGCATAAAAATCCAACCTCTGATTCCACCTGAGGTTGATCGTCGGTGATGAGGACAAGCATCGGTTTGGGTGAATTTGGGGGAAACATAGAAATCGCGTCGAGGATGATCAAAACCGATTGGTAATCGACGAACACGATCTTTGATTCGCTGTGGGTGAGGATGAAGGAGACGGTGCTGACATCAAGACGGGTGTTGATGGAGTTGATTACAGCTCCGGCGAAGGGTATGGCGAAGTAGAGCTCGTACATAGTGGGGATGTTGGGGGTGATGACATAGACCACTTGTCCCATGGAGGAGGATAAGGAGTTGTTTTCAAAAATGAAGATGAGACTTTGCGAGAGGAGAGAAGTGAGAAGATGTTAAAAGATCTCAGAAAACATAGGTTCACATCTTTTTCATGTAGACCTCAAAAAAACATTTTTTAATGAAACGTTTTCCAAAAACAAACACTCTGTGCGCTCAAAACCTCTTTCTGCGTCTGCGTGCACGCAGATAAAAAAGTGAAGAAGAGGTTTTGATAAAAAAACAAACACCACCTAACTCTATTAGCCTTAACAAGTGCAAACAACATAAGCACCTCCAAACACTACCTCCTACCTTCAATTATATATCACATTAGATTATCTGATTATTTATATCATATAATCATTCTCAACATGCAAATCCAAACTCCACTTTATAATTTTTTCCGAAAATTCTCAAAATGTTCTTTTTCATTTGTCTTTGTAAAATGTCACCTCCAAAAGTTATTGCTCAAAATATCCTTATTAAACAAGGAGTTGGCGCATGTACAAGTAAAAGTGAACGTCTGTATAGCATGAACTAGTAAAAAATGAACACTTGTTCGAAGCAGGCACCCACCTGCTTGGTACAGGTGCCCGCTTGCTTAGGCACACGTCTATTTTTTACTAGTTCTGCTTAATAGGTATTTATGTCTATTTGTAGAGACGCTAACTTCTGGGGATGAGAAATTTGGAGAAATAGTTTTTGGAGGGAACTTTTGAGGGAAAGATTAGGAAAAATGGATGTTTTAAGAATTTTCCTTTTTTATATATTTGATGTAGTTATTTGCTACGAGTGAAAAGTATGGTTAGTCTTTTCAATTGCAAAATATTGGACCATTAGATTTACATTTCCAGAGGTGTTTATATGTGAGATAACAAAAAAAATAAATTTGTCCCCAACTTATTAGGCCTTTGATTGAAGATCATGGCTATTGGAGCCAAGAAACACGTTAGAAGTTTTTAAAATCACGAGAATTAGAGACGCATGATTTAAGGGTGCATAATGAGGTAATTTATGATATATTTCATCTCACGATCGTTATTTTCATCTAGTGTCAGAATCGTCTGTTTACGGGTAAACCAACCGACTCAACCCACCATATGTTGACACCTCTAATTATTTCATTATAATAATTGATATGAAAATTAACTACTTCATTTGTTCTCTTGTAGTTGTCCTATTTCCAATTTGAATGTCACACAAAGAACGTTTATTTTGTAAAATTTATATCAATGATTTAATACATATATCTTTTTCCATATTCTTAGTTTATATTTCTGGAAAATTTGACAATTGATGGGTAAATCAGCTGCACATATTTAAATATTTCACCACTGTAGTTTTCTCCATTGACATAGATTTCCAACAACAGAATCTTTGCTCCTACAACTTGAAGTGTTGAACATTAAGCTGGTGAATTTACCAGAATACCCTTTATGTTGTCTTCTTAAAAAGCATTGTTGATAGCATATTCTTGTTTGTTAGCTTTTCATACAGTTTTTCCTTAAATCAGACTGATTTTAACTGAATGTTAAAATGGTAACATGACAAATATACCCTCTGAAATCTTTCCTTTGTTGCCTGAACAGTGAGGGGCAAATAGTCATTTCCCATGTCACTATTCAAGACTTCAAAAACAAAGCCCAGAAAACAATAATCAAAAGTTGATTATTAATACCAGAAACTGGTCCAGACCTCATTTATTTGGTTGGGAGTCATGTGATGATGAAAAGTTGATGTTTTTTGCAGAAGGGTAGATGAGGAAATCTCAGAAAGAAACAAGAGATTTCACAGAAGAAGTTGTACATACTGCTTGATGAGTTGTACTAGAAGAGATGAGGCCCATGCTCTCACTCTCAGTCTTTATATTTCTTTCAGCTAAATTGTCAGAAATTAGCAACCACTCTCCATTGTCTGTCCTGTGAATAAAGTGAAACAAGACAAGCCCCTTGCTTCCAAAATCTTCCAGCTTTCCATTTTATTATGTGGAAAAGTGACCTGTCAATTCATGTGCATCCCTCATTTTAAATCTTTTGTGAATTTCATAACTTTATATATAGATGTGTATCATGACACCATGATATTCATAACATCAAAGGTTGACAAGTGGTTTCTTGATTCTTGATTCTTGATTCTTGAATCATGAGATAGTGAAAAGAAAGAAAGAAGGAAAGAAATGGGGTTGTTTGGAATGAAGTTTGATCCAAGATCCCTTTTGGGATTCGTGGGATCTCGGACCAGGCTTCATTCTTGACAATTGTCTTTTCGGTTGTTTGGTATGATGCTTGATCCAGGTTCTCTATAACTTTTTATATGAAATAAGATTCTATACATATGAGTTTGTTGGAATGATTTTGTTTTGTTGTTTGGAATGCAATCTTAATTAAGGGTTTTTGCTTTCAACTATTCTTTTTCTCTATTGGTTTCTATTTTGTAATCGAGATTTTTCAATTGTGAGAATTTGTTAGTGGAAGCTCTGAGGTGCTAGTCAATTCCCAACTTTTTTTAAACAACAATCAATACGGGTGCTAATCAATAAGATGGAGTAAAACGTAGTTTGTATTGGATGGTTAACCTAAAGGGCTTAAAGGCGGAAGGTGGATTTGAACCTAATAACTTTGTTTGAGTTCCTTTGTTTATATATGCTTGCATATGATGTTACATTTATATTGGAAGTTGAATTTGTTTGATACTGTCCTATATTTCATGTAGAATGAGAATGATAGTTTGGTTATTGGTTTTAAAAGGTTGAACCATCGTGTTATGTTCTTAGAAAAAGTATAATTGCCACGTCAACACCTAGTGTTTTCTTTTATTTAGGGTTTGGATGATTTGAATTTAAGGTGTAGGGTTTGGATGATTTGAATTTAAGGTGTATGAAGTGTGAACTGATATCCAGTTATATTATATTTGTGCAATATGCATATGATAAGCTAGTATCATTCTAGTTTTTTTAAAATACTAACTCACACAACCTTTAATCCTACTTCTAAATCTTATCACTATTTATACAAAAACCTTTGACTAGCTAAAGAGTAACAATCTATTAACTTTAATGTTGTTAGATTATAATGTTCTCAGAACCGGATCGAACCGCGAACCAGTCGCCTTATTGGTCGACCGGTTATCTTACAGGTCGACCGGTCACCTTACTAGTCGATGTCAGACCGGATTTAATAATTTTATTACGCCATAATTATATATATTTATATTATATATATATATATAATTCAATATAAGCATTTTATATGTATATTTTATAGTTATTATGTAAAACTCAACAATAATTAGGCATCAAACATTGAAATTTATCATCCAATCTACCTGTTAAAACCATTAAATTAAAAATAGAAAATCCGGTCCGAACCGGTTCCTTCCAACCTACCTGTTAAAACCATTAAATTAAAAATAGAAAATCTGGTCCGAACCCGTTCCTGGTTCAACCGTCAAACCAGTTCTTGAAGAAAAAAACGGCTTGGGGTGGATCGGATCATTAGCCCAACCAAATTCCGGGCGGACCCAGCCGAGCAGATCCGGTCATGAATCATTGATTACAAACCCTTAAGTCATTTTTACTAACCGGCGATATAGATTCAATGGATGCATAAACATCTTATTTTTAAATACTTTATAGTTGGATTAGTTAGAATCATTTGGTTAGATAAAGTGGGTGAGTGTTTCCTAATCAACTAGTTAAACGAACCTAAAAAATACACAACCGTTGAATATATATTTTTATATTTTAATTAAAATAACTATATCTTTAAGTTGGATTTTATCGTGTGTAATTATGAAATTCCATTGTGGGTGATTATATATATAACCACACGCAATAATAGGCATAAATTTGTGTGATCATAAACATATTTAGGGTAGTTATATGCTATTTCATACGCTTTGTATAAAATCGTCATCTATATATTATTTTGAAGAAGATGGTCTTTCAATACATGACACCGATCATTCACTTATTCTTTCCATAAAGATTGTGAGTTCTAGTCTATACATACAAGTTAATTAAGTAGTAATTAAAAGTAAATATTAAGAAATAAAAAAAATGTTAAAAATAATAGTAATGACTGAAACTCCATCTTAATCAAGTCTTAGGTGCATGCAAAACATTGTTTAAAAGTTCTCCCATTTCAATCTGAATTTCAAATTTCTTTTATTGTATCACGTCTCAACTCTCAACATCAACATTAGAACCTTTTGCTACTGTTTTTACTCATAGATCGTTTTTTTAACCTTATCATATTTTAGCTTCTTTTTTTTTAATTTCAGCAATTAAATTAAATAAACTATTTTTAATTTTCATAAAATTATTACATATATATATATATATATATATATATATATTAGCAATTTGTCTACTTATGTTCTTGACGACTATGTGTCGTCTCCAGTAAGATGATCGATCGACTTAGCTAACATTTTTAGATCCTCATGTTCGTTCAGTTCTTGACTCAAACATAGTGGTTCTATTTGTATTTTGTTAACTTGTCCAACTCATCCAGTATAGCATCAAAGTTTTTGTTGGGATACGTTGATAATAATGCTTCCTTTCCATTCGCGTTATCCCTCTCGATTGGTCACGTCAGTTCTTCTTCGCTCTCCTCTCCTTCACCACGATTGTTGTCAAGTCAAGTTACTCCCATGCTATCGAATGTTTTTGATCGTTTAGAGGAGGATTAACTCATTTCGGAACCAGGGCTCGCTTAGTAGAGGATTAACCCATGTAGGCACATCGTATTGTGACTCGTGCACAACCACTACACATATCTTCATGGCATTCTTTATTGTTCGTTTAGTTTAAGGGAGTTTGAACTTAAGCTCAACTTGTTTAGAGATCTATTTCTAATGCTAGATTCTTCTTATTATTTATTCAAATTTAAATTGGTTTTTATATATAATTATGATTTTGTCATGATTGTATTTATAATAATTATTATCGTGTAGATGTGTGTTTAACTTGTTGAATAAAATTTAAATAAATAATAATCATTTTTAGTTTCGGGCAAAGTGAAACTTGAAATTTGAAAATCGGGTTGAAGCTAGTTTAATTATTGAGCTTTAATATAAGCCGTAATTTTCACTCGAACTTGTTTAAACTCAGTTCAGTTTTAAAGAGCCAATCTGGAGTGCTTATGTAAGACCAGACAGTTTACAACACGAAAACTTACACAAGTTCTTTATAGATGAACATTGAGCACTCATTCCCGAGAATTGCGCATCCATTTGCAAATGTTCGTTCACGTTCTGTACTTGTCTTTAGCTAATACGATTCAAAATACGAATACTCGGTGTTTTTTTTCAAAATGAACATGTTTTTACCTGTTATTCCATTTCCACCCGTCTATTTGTATTTAGTTTATAGTATACGACTACGAAATAAAAAAAAACTATTAAGTTTAAAGTATGGAATGACTAGCAAATTGTCTTGCTATTCAAACCACAAAAGAGTCATGAAACATCACAAGTACAAAGATTTGATGTATGCACTAATACAATCTTAGGATACAAGATCTAAATTCATCTAACGTCTCATTTTCTATCTTATTCGTAAGATTATTGCTGTTAAAGTTGTATTATATAACATGATACTAGATACTACATCATACAATATAACATTAAGATAAAAGTTAGAGAAAACCAAAGCATACATGATTACATTACACGTCGGAGTCAATTATTGAGTTTTACAACATGAACGAACCAAATTTTAGTAAAGTAGTATCAAAATGAATTTGATATGATGGTTTTTTTTCTAACTACATGTTCTAATCTACTTTTATTAAATATCGGGTTAGATTTTAATTTGGGTTTAAATATGTTGTGTTGGCAGACAAATTTTTTAAAAGACAATGTATTAATTATATTATATAAGTTATATTATTATGATTTTAATACAAATTTTAATTGAGATAACTAAGGAGAGTAAATATTCAAATATGCGACTTTAGCAGGCGAAGTTTAATCATCAAAATACCAAAATTTATGATTTTTAATAATTTAAATTAATGTAAAACATGTTTTTCAAAACAATAATCGTACAACAGTTTTTCGAAGAATGAGATATTAATCGGATCCATCTATTTTTTTTCGGTCGCGATCGCACCCCGAGTTCCCTCAGGAGAAAATCACAACTATAAAAACTCTCCAGCTTAGCCCAAAATATTTTTGTCTTGAACGAAATTCAAACTCACAACCCTTTATTTGGAAAGTAATTGGGCTCCTATTAAACTAAGGTAGCGTTTGATACGCAAAAATGATGAATGGAATGAAATGAATTATTGAGGATGAATAAAAAAACATGTTTGATTGGTAAAGGTAATTGAATGAAACATTACATAATTTGTTTCATTCACTCAAATTTATTTCATTCACCACCGTTTTCTTATTTTTTTTTGTTCAATTTCTTCTGTCATTAGCTATCATCGCCAACCACGGCCACCACCACCACCATCGACCACCGGCCTCCGCCGCCAACTACAGGCCAATGTTGCCGCCGCCAACCACAGGCCAATGTTGCCGCCGCCAACCACAGGCCAATGTTGCCGCCGCCAACCACATGCCAATGTTGCCGCCGCCAACCACAGGCCAATGTTGCCGCCGCCAACCACAGGCCAATGTTGCCGCCGCCAACCACAGGCCAATGTTGCCGCCGCCAACCACCACACCGTCCACCATCACAGCCAACAACCTGCCCCCGGGTACCACCACCACCACCCACATCACCATAACCACTTTTACATTTAATTATTTTTCTTTTTCAACTTAACAAACAATACAAAATAATGATTTATTTCGTTTTTAAAATGTAATAAAACATGTCAATAGAATATGATAATAATTTTATTTTATTATTCATTGCATTCTTTCACTCATTTTATTACTTAGTACATTTCATTATCTGATATCAAACAAACTCTAAAATAATTTGAATATATAAAACATATTAAATAAAATAATTTAATATTTATTTGTATAAGAAAAATCAGAAATTTGATTCGTTTCTAGCTTCCCACTCACATCATACATACCAAAACAAATATTCTCCCAATTCTTTTTCAAAACGGCCAGTCTTTTTTTAATACATATTTTGATTATCCCAAGATATTCATATTTTACATAACGTGTGTATCTATTTATTATAACGTTTAAATTCATATATACTTTAGTTTATATTCAAGAGCTTTATAACGTATGGCTAATATCCTTGTTTGTTATGTCACACATATCTTTCAATATTCTCATAAAAGAATTTCGTATTTCTTATATATTCCTAAAGTAACATTTCCATTGTCATGAAATTAACTAATTAATTAACTAATCAACCAATTTCTTGTTTTTTTTTCTTATCTCATGAATTTATATTACAATGAATCGTGAATTATACTTCAATTCAAATATGATGTCTCAACTTACTATTTTATGTTATATTTAGATTAGTTTTATAATGTCTGAATCGAGTTTGTTTATTAAAAAGTTTCATCTTAGGTTTGAGTCATTATTTAAAACTAGTTTTATACCCGTCTGGTGGCCGGGCAGTACAACGAAATAAGAAAACAATAATATAGAATTTATTATTTGATAAAAAGATAAACAATTTTTTTTGTGTATAATCTTAACACGGTGATGACGTAAAGGCTCTTACGCATTATAATGTTTGCTTCATGCATATCTAAAATCACCAACGTAAACAACTATTTGATAACGTACAATGCATCATGTTTAATTAAGATGGTGTTTAGGGGGAGTGTTGTTAAGCTAAGTAGCATAACAATCATTTGTTGAGGTTTTAAGATATAGAATGCATAAAATTGCAGTTTAGGTGGAAACTTATTCAAAGGAAGCATCACAATTAATAAAATAAATAAATGAAAGCGAACATAACATTTTACCACAAATACATAAAAAGTGAGGAATGTAAAAGCGTAATGCCACTATATAACTGGACTAAGTGTCAGGTGACATGAGAGTCTCAGTGTAAATTTACAGCTAAGAAGTACTTGCCGGGGAACGTTGAGCAAAGACCGTTGAATATCTCGTCAAAGTCACATACATTACCAAGCTCATTCATAATTATTCATTTTTTAAGTGGGACCGTGTAAGAAGCATAACACCAAAACATAGTTGGAGTTTTAGAAATACTTGAAATAGACAACACCTTGATCCATTTACCACACCCCATCCTCCACAAATCAATGAAAAGCTCATTTAACCCATAACCAACAAATAAATGGGGTTCGTCACGTGCATTGACTGCATAACATTGGCATCCTTTGTTATATGGAATAGTTAGAAAGGGCTGAACACTGAATTCCTCTAAAAGATACACACCAATTCAACGTTACCATAGAATCACATTTCAAATTTAAAAATAATCATAACAATATGATAAATTTAAAAAATTGCCACTAAAAGATACACACCAATTCAAAGTTGATCCGTACTGAAAGTGAAATAATGAATATTAAGCCACCTTATATAGGAGAAAAAATACCTTAAAATAAGGAGACCACTAAGGCACTAACCCACTAAGCGAGTGCACCTAAAATTGTGCAAGTATGGGATAACAGTTAAGGTGGGACTGGGTGAATTTTGATTCTTAAAATACTCCTGCCTAAACGTTGAGATACAAAATATTTTTAATTTTTAAATCCTTAATATAAGAAACTTAGATTTGATACTCAATCAGATATTAAGTCAACTTAAAAAATAGTAAACATCGAAATAAAATCATGATATAAAATGCATTAGAAAGATAAGTACGTTTTGAAGTTTTAACATTTCAGTTATTCTAAAACTTTTAAAAAGTATTGACAAAATATGTTAATATATAATTATATATGATATATTTTTTAATTTAATTTGTCTGTTTTTTCTTTTCATTCATTAACTACTATTTAAAAATCCACTTTAGTTAAGATTTTGAAAGTATACCTGCTACACCCCAGTTAATTACCACTTAATATTTAAAACTTAATTAGGCTTCTTAAAAAGAAATAAAGACTACTATTTTTATATAGTTTTTCATTTTCAAGTGATTAGAAATTCAGTACTACCAATGGCCTAAAGAAATCTCGTATTATTTTGTTGTTGAAATATAATTCATTTGCTTAAGGTTGAACGATATAGTTTGAAATTTTAAAACACGATGTAAGCTGCAAAACATGACAACGGATTGGTGTGTATCTCGAATTGGTTCAAAATGATCAAACAATAATAACGTCGCAAACATTAAAGAACAAAATTATAAGATTTTGTTTTATTAAATCTTAATATAACATTAAAATTTATTATGACATTAATATATATATATCATAATGTAACTACAAGTTATGATTTCAATAAGTGTAATTAGTAATTATCGATCGTGTATAGCTATAAATAACATATTATTAACTTACCAAATCACCAAATTAAGTTCCTATAAGATACTTAATCTTCCCACATTAAAAATATCTAATATTTAATTTTTTTCATTAAATGTTCAGGAAAAATTCAAAAGTATGTATATGGCTACACAATGTTTAATGAATTTTTTATTTTTAATGAATACAAATCAGACATCCCCACATTAAAGATATATAATTTTTAATTTCTTTACATTAAATGTTTAGGAAAAATTCAAAAGTTTGTATATGGCAACACAATGTTTGATGAAAAAAAATTCATTATTTTTTAAGGGAAAAAAATTTAGACATTCCCACATAAAAAATATCAAAATTATAATTTATTTTCATTAAATGTTTAGCAAAAAGTCAAAAGTATGCATATGGCAACACAATATTTAATGAAAAATAAAAATTCATTATTTTTTAATGAAAAAAATTAGACATCCCCACATAAAAAACAAAATTTTAAATTAATTTCATTAAATGTTTAGGAAAAATTCAAAAGTATGTATATGACTACACAATGTTTAATGAAAAAAATCATTCTTTTCTAATGAAAAAAAATTAGAAATTCTCACATTAAAAAATCTAATTTTTCATTTCTTTTCATTAAATGTTTAGAAAAATTCAAAAGTATGTATATGACTACACAACGTTTAAATGGCAACATTTAATTCAACTTTGCATTCATTCTAACAAAATGCATTTCATTCACTACTAACGTTAAACAACAACATACCAAAGATAACAAAAGAGTGCATGCTATTGTGAAAAAAAGTAACAAAAAAGTAGAGCTAAAAAAGTAGACATAAATAACAACATAAACCACATAACTTAGATGCTTCGAGCAACTGAATCAACTCGGTTGCGTTTATGCACAGTGACCCGCAGGATCTTCAACAGCCCCTTCGAACAGGAATCATCCATATCTTCATTTAAAGCATTCCTATCCTGGTTGAAATCATCATCAGAATTGGACTCATCCATCAGCTTCATAGTGAGTTTCGGTAAGTATTTATCTTTCTTTAAACATGGCCCGAATTGGCCGTATCTTTCAGGTCATGGGTATCGTCATCATCTTTATCTGAACTGCTAATAGTGATAACATCATCCCAATTCCACTGTTTGAGAGATCTTTATTCTCTTGACAGCCTTCTCATACTTGAACAACTGAAATACTCTAACTGTTACATTCCACATGCCACTAAATAAAGATTTAAAAAGAAATCAAATGCATTTATAAACAACAATACCTCCTATTTGATTTCTCGCTCAAGTTGGAATTTGTATGGACTAAACTTAGACCCACACGAAATGATCTCCACACTGTTACCATCGTAAACATTGGTTGACCTGTGAATAACATTTTGTTCTTTTGATTTTAAATGGTCCAAATCCAAACAGAAGTGGTTGCTAACCTGGTTGGGATCCTGAAAAAGTTTTTAAAACACAATTAATTAACAAAATAGTTTATAGAAGTAAAGTTCAGAAATGTCACACCCCAACCTTGACGGCGGAAACGTCGAGATGTGAGGGTTAAGATTGTTCACAACCACATAACGCTATATTTAAATGTAAATATTAAAATTAAAAGTTTCAAAAGGCATATCAAACATAAGTTTCCAACAAGAAATAAGTTCCAAACTAAACAAAACATTACATAACATTTTATTTATTAAACTAGGTCCAAGTCCTAGTTTTAGTGCAAGCTTCAATAGACCACTTTAAACTTGGTGATTTCCTGAAACATGATAAAAATAAAAGGTCAACTATAAATAGTTAGTGAGTTTCCAAGGTTTTCATACATAATATGATAAAGTTACAAGTAGCAATTTATGTCATAGGTCATAAGCAAGAAAGGTTATAGAACACATATCGTTACAACCAAACCTCGACTTGATTACAAGTATAAAAGATTGGCTAAGTGTATTTGGTTCCCATGATGAACAAGCATACGTCATCAGGAGTCGGCAATACCTCAACTTTAGCACCAAATAGGCTTGTCAGGCCCAAAGATCTAAGACGTCGCCAAGCTAGCAATAGTTAATGATTGTAAACAAACTATGTATCTCATATAAACACTTACAACACACAAATAACCATGAAAAATATAAAGATGAATTGCAAGTGCTTTACAAGTCTAAACGTTTACAAGTGTGTTATGTATATGTATCATGGTTCACCTCAAAATAGTGTGAAAAATATAAAAAGGGGCAAGGAAAACTCACATGGTAATTAAGTATATAGTTGAGGATTATTAAGAAAAGAAACGACGTCCCAACGTAATCCTTCACAAGATGCCTAAACATATATATTTACAAGATTTAAGTTTAACAATACTATTAACGTTTTAACGTGAACTAGGGTTTCAATAAGGATTTGGGGTTTTTCATAAATAAGATTTGTTATCGAAATCAGAAATATGCATTTTATTACAATGACAGAAAACTTAATTAAACCATTTTATTATGATTTGTGAAACTAAAAGAAATTAAATCCTTCTAATGATTTAATTATAAAATGTAAATAAAATCTTATAATTAACATAATTAATCCATATTTAAAGATAATGTAATGACTAATAATAATTTAGTGATTTCAACTATTTACAGTTTATTTTTATAAAATGAACTAATTATAACATTTGTTGACATTAAAAAAAATATTAAAGTTTTTAAAGAAATAAAGTTACAGAAAACAGTTGAATAACTAAAAAAAATGGTTTGAGGGTGCCCGGGTTCGAACCCGGGACCTCAAGTCCAGAAGGCAAGCGTGTAACCAGCAAACCAGGGTCGTGGCTGTGGTTTAAGTTGGTTTTAAAACATTATAATATGGCAGAAAGAAAACCCCTAAATCATATATAAACCCTAGAATGTTTTGATCCATATTGAAGATCAATTCGAGTTTGTTAGCCAAATTAATCATAGGGCTTTGATTCATTAAGAAAAACCAAGGATGTTGATGTGATTTACTCACTTGATTGAGATCGAATCGATGCCCTTTGATGTAGAGCAGGTCGCGGCCAAGAATCGAACCCGATGGATATGCAAATGATGATGGAAACCAAATTAAACTCGTGGACAGCTTCGAGAGATGTTCTTGAGGCAAAGCCCTATGTCAATTTCGACAATTGAAGCTCGGAAGATGATGAACCCGTTAGTTGCAGGTCTCGGTGTTTATGGTGATTGAACTCAATGATGGTGTGTGTTTCAGGTGCAATTGATAATTGTAATCGATTAGGAATAGGTAGATGATTGTGTAGGTTCATCTAATTGGATTATTATTAGAGATTTAAAGCCCGAACGGCTATGGAATTAAAGGTATCAGTTATACGATCGTTTGAGGTTTATAACCGATGTTTTAACACAATTTTAGTTCATGATTAAGTTCGAATCGTCTCCATGAACCGGTTAGGAGCGTTTGGGGTTCATTTTTACGCGTTTTAATGGTTCTTGGACCTCGCCGGCGCCGCGCCGGAGCTTCGTCGGCCGGCGGCCGGAAAATCGGGGAGAGAGAGAAGGGTTTTGGGTTGGGTTTTAAATATTTACGCAAATGGTCCCTCTAGATTATTTATCATTTTATGTATAAACCTTTTAATTAAAGTTTCTAATTATGCAATTAAACCCCCAAACTCAATTAAATTTTATGTTTTAACCATTAGTAAGTTTTAATAACCCTCATAGATTATTGTTATACGTAATCTTATTATTACTAATGTTATTATCATTATTATCAACATAAGCTTGATTATTGTTGTTGCTATAATAATAATTACAATTATTCTTGTTAACATTGTTATCATTATTAGTATTACCGTTATTAGTTATATTATTATTCTTTATTATAACTTATTAGTATTGTTATTATTATTATTGTCATAATTATTAACTTTCATACGTTACATACTAATAACAACTAAGAGAAAAATAAACATAAATCACCTACAAATTCCAAAATTTACAACCATGACCCTTTTAAGAATAAACGAAGTTAACTTTTAATTAACAAAAAATACGAGATGTTACAAGAAAACCTTCTGTCACACCCCAACCTTGACGGCGGAAACGTCGAGATGTGAGGGTTAAGATTGTTCACAGCCACATAACGCTATATTAAATTGTAAATATTATTATCATAAGTCTTGAAATGGAAATTACAATCATAAGTCTTATACAAGAAATAAGTTCAACATAACATAACATAATGTAACTTTTTATTTCATTATCTAGGTCCAAGTCCTAGGTTATAGCATGCTTCAAAAGATCACTTTAAACTTGAGGTTGACCTGAAACATGATAAAAATAAGAGTCAACTAAAAATAGTTGGTGAGTTTCCAAGGTTTTCATACATAATATGAAAAAGAAAGTTACAAGTAGCAATTCATGTCATAGGTTATAAGCTAGTAAGGTTATAGAACACATATCGTTACAACCAAACCTCGACTTGATTACAAGTATAAAAGATTGGCTAAGTGTATTTGGTTCCCTAGTGCACAAGCATACGGCTCCTAGGAGTCGGCAATACATCGACTTTAGCACCAAATAGGCTTGTCAGGCCCAAAGATCTAAGACGTCGCCAGGCTAGCAATAGTTAATGATTGCAAACAAAAATATGTATCTCATATAAACACTTACAAAACACAAATAACCATGACAAAAATATGAATTGCAAGTGCTTACAAGTTTAAACGTTTACAAGTGTATGAAAATAAGTATCATGTTTCACCCAAATTAGTGCGAAAATATAAAAAGGGGTAAGGAAAACTCACTTGGCTGAAAGTATAAGTATGAAGATTAATAAGATTGATAATAAACGTTGTTCCAAGATGAACGTCACAAGACACCTAAATATATATTATAAGATTTTAGGTTAATAATAAGGTTTAACGTTTAAACGCGAACTAGGGTGGCAAAGAGAATTTGAGGTTTTGATAAAAACATCTTATTTTAATTTTAAAGAAGAGTGTGATACTAATTAATTAGTTTGTCATAAAAATAAGTTTACAATAATTAACAAAGTTTAAATATATAAAATGTAAGTATCTTTTATATACATTTGTAAAAATTATAGTTTTAAACAATAACATTTGCTCTAAAAATTGTAGTGATATACATCATCATTTATAGTCTATTTTATAGAAATATCCTTTGTTAAAAAAATTTTTTTAAGTAAGTTGTTTAATTATTTAAATCAAATAAAGATTTAGAAAATTATTTGGTGTTTATAAAAATATTAAAGTTTACAAAAATTATTGTTATGTTTATTAAAAATTTTCCATAATAATTTTATTGGCTAAAAAGCCTTAAAAAAATACATGAGGGTGCCCTGGTTCGAACCCGGGACCTCATGTCCAAAGTGCAGCGTCCTAACCAGTAAACCAAGGCCTCAGCCGCAGTTTATTTGGGTTTCCAACTCTTAAAAATACCAACCCAAATCCCCACCCAAATTCTCAAGAACCCTAGGTTCGGATTATGCTAAATTGAAGATCAAATCGATTAGTATAGAGCTTGGAATCATAGGGCTTTTGATTAGCGAATAAAACCGAGTGAGTGGGTGTATTTAATTACCCTAATGAAGACTGGATTGACGAGGTCGAGTGTGGAAGAACTCGCGGCTGAACTCGAACCTGATTGAGATGCAAATGGTGATGGAACCCGAATTAATTTGAATGTAGCTTCGGAAGAAGGTCTTGATTAAGATTTCCAATCAATTTCAGGTGAAAGTGTGGAGAAGGAGGGGTTCAGTTGTGTGAGAAAACGCCGCGAGTGTGGTTAGTCGTTTGTGTTGATTTCAGGTGCTTAGGTTGAAATTGTACTTAGAAATCGATTAGAAACGTTTAAACAATTGTGTGGGTTCAGTTAATTTGATAATTATCAAGCTTTAATGGTCGTACGTTGCGGGTTGATGATCGACCGTTACCCGACCTTGTACCCACTCGCATCCGATGTTAAAGACCAATTAAGTCCTTTAATGGGTTCGAATCGACTTCAAGAACGGTTTGGAACAGTTTCGGGATCAAGAAACGACCTGTTTTTGATGTTTAAGGGGTCGCCGGAGCCGGCCGGATCTTGGCCGGAAATGGTGCCGGAAAAACGGGTCGAGAGGGAAAGGGGGTTTGGGTTTTAAATAATTACACAATTGGTCCCTCTAGTTTATTATTTAACATTTTATGCTTAAAAGTTCCATTTTAAGTTTCCAAATTGACAAATAAAACCTTCAAACTTAATTTAAGTTTATGTTTTAAATATGGTTAAGTTTAATAACCCTTATAAGTTATAAATAACCATATTAAAAGTAATCTTATTATTACTAATACTATTATTCATTATTATTACTTATTATTATTGTTACTTTTATTAATATTAACATTATTATTATTATTTATACTTAACATTCCATAAAAACCCAATGATAATAAAGAATAAGCACAAACAACACGCAAGTTTCAAAATTAACAATAATAATCCTTGTAAGAGTAAACGAAGTTAACTGTAGTTAACAAAATACAAGATGTTACACCTTCATTACCAATTCCTTCGTTGGGTCATCCCTAGGATGTTGATTGAATGTTGGGATTTCTTTTCTGTCCATAACATGCATGGGCCTTGCAGATCAAGTGTTGCAGAGAACAGGAAAGGATATTGAAACTAATCAGCCATTTATACAGAGAAAATTAAGCAGTTAGCTGCGGGAATATAATGGGACGTGGGCAATCCGTGTGAGGTACGTAATAACACATTTTGTTACCTATTTTTCAGGAAAAATTCATGCGGATTACAGAGCTTACAGGAGCATAAAAGGGCTAAATTGGTCAAAACTAAGTAACCGTAAGTAACCGCAAAAAAAACTGCAATAAACCCAGAAATAACTGCTAATTTTATATGGTCAGGATTGTTTCTGGGCATGATCAAACGGCCCAGGTTAATTGTGTCGGCAGTTATTTTATAATGTAACAAGACAACCTCAAGTAAGACAACCGCAAATAGTTCACAAGGGACTCGACTTATTTACACCGACTTGCACGTCAAATAATTAACCAAGTGGTAGTAAGATTTACTATTTATCACCGTTGTGATCCATCTTTAACTTTATCATTAATCATCGTTGAATTGTAACATATCGGTTATTGCCAACTTATAGGAGCCCACGCTGACACATTTTAAAATAAAATAAAAATCTTGAACTTTTGGGAATGTTTTATAAACCAATAACGCAAGTGGGTTAGGTAATCAAGCAATAGAAACGATAAAAATACTACAAATGTAAACATCTAACTTTAAAAAATTACGTAAGACCGGACTCGAACTTAAGTTGTATTCCATATATGTCTCGAACAACAAATAAAATTCCAAATCATTGTCACACGCATGTTTCAAAATTCCAAATCATTGTCACACGCATGTTCCATCTTATAGGAGACAAATAAAAAATGACAAGAGATATTCATTTGTTACCCGTAATTTATACATTGGTACAAAAAAAATCCTAGGAACCATGTCTGTAAACATTAATGATTTTAAAATCAGTTCACCTCATTAATAAAATAAAAGCTGGTTTTTTATAAACTACTTTTTAGAACTACTAACTTACATTCTTTTCTAATTATACTTTTAAATCCACACATCTGTTCATCATAAGACCTTAACTATTAGTCATTTATTGAGAGCCATACTTACAAATTTTGTTTGTCAATTTAACCGATCGGTCCAAAGAAAAAGAATATTTTGCTTTTCTGGTGATAAATCTTTTTCATCTCGTAGCAAGGTTATCATACAAAAGAGTGATACGATCAATGTAATTTCTCACCGCCTTAATTGAGAAGCTTGGCAACAAGCAAAACGAGCTGATCTTCCTACTTCAGCTCCTCCCCTTAGAGGCTTTTGCCACCTCCAAAACCAGCTAATCGGGACTCTTACGCTTAGTAACATATAACATTGATTGTAGATTCGCTTTTGATGATTCTTAGAAGAAGTAGAGAAGAGGGATGTTGATGGATTCATTTTTGAGGTGGTATGTTAAAATACTTAGATTTGTTGCAAATTAGATTGGAACATTAGGTTTATTTGACGGGTTAACAATATGGTGAGTGAGGACGAGTTAAGAACTAAAAGTTGACAAGCTATCGAAGAAAAACATATTATATTAAATTAGAATTTAAGGTTTATTCTCGGCAACTAGATTGAGGAATCATACACACATATACGTAGTTTTGTTTATATTTTATGCCTCATTGATCAAATCCTTGTTTGTATTAAAGTTATGAATGTTAAATGTTTAGTTTCGGCTAAAGTTTGGTTATGGAACTTCCTTGACCATAACCATTTATCAAATGAACATAAAACCTTAACCATGTCGTCGATTATAATGTTTTCGGTTAAATTCGTTACGATTATAATTCGGCTGTCGGTTAGTGGTCGTTATGGTTAACGTTTGCTCATCAAAAATAATAAAAAGTAATAAATACCAATTGAGCTAAGAAAAAAGAAAATAGGTAGGGACCTCCCACCAATAGAAAGCAAATTAGCTTTTCACTTTAAAGTTTTGCTATGAAACTTATCAAATAATAATTGTCACCCTTAAATCTTATCCAACTAAGGTAAATAAATGAAAATTTTCTGGTTTACAACCCAAAATCCACACAAACCTTTCATCATTAATATAATTAACCGTATCTTTATTCGGATCGTTGTATTAATGATTAATGTATAGTTAAAGCATATCGTTTCGAGCAACACATTAGCTTGTAAATATATTATCTTTATCAAAACCATTTTATGAAATTGTTAATTACAAACTTGTATATTAAAAGGTAATTTTATCGTTTTACATGTTTAACATTTTAAATTAACGAAGTTAGTATTTTGGATGGGGAGTCAGATGCAAAACGAATCTTGTTTGGATAAAATAACAAGAGTTAAGTTTGTTTTTGTTCATTGAGATTTGACCAAAATAATCATTTTTTTCTTAAAAATTAAAAACATCAATTTACTTTTAAAAATTTTATAACTTGTTTTAATTTCAATTCAAAAGTTTCATTAGTTTATTTCAATTTAAATCCAAAATAATAAAGTTTTTGGATTAAAACTGAAACAACTTATTAAATTTTTGGAAGTAAATTAATGTTTTTAATCTTTTGGAAAAAATAGTTAATTTTGTCAAAATTTAAAGAGCAAAATTGAAATTAACTCAAATAACAAATATGACTAAACCACCTGAATAAAAACGACATACCTTTCCGCAAAACACAGTGGCTAAAAAATTTAAAAATTTGACGGCAACATTATATTTGTTTTTAGTCCAATATGTCAATTATTAAAGTATCAAATATCAAATGTCTTTAAGGTTGACACGTTTTTAAATCTTGACAAAATCAACCATTCTCCCACTTACTTTATTATATACGTGACAAACAGCCAAACTTTATTCTTTAAGAATTCACATGGTAAAGATTTTTTTAAAGTTGGTTGCAAGCATTATTCTCTAGGAGCCCATATGATAAAAGAACATTCTTAAACTCATTTTAACTCTCATTAATTGGTAATGATCTGTCAAGAGGGTTAAAAGATCCACTCTAGTCTCATTGATACAAGAATATGATGAACTCATAATATATGTGATATGAACATTGTTCTCTTAAACAAATTGACTAGACATACCGAAAACCAACTACATAACAAATTTGACTGAGTATTGATCGGTTATGGGTGGTAGAATTGACGACCCGAACCAATGGTTGGACAAGATTTTCACAAATATTCTTTCAATCTTCTTTCCTTCTAAAATTTCTGATTTTCTTCTAAGAATAAGTTTTTTTTGATACTTTTTTGTTTTATTTATTTTAGTCTTCATATTTTATTATCGTTTCAAATCCACATATTACAAATATTTACATACATATAAATTTAAAGTTATTTATACGTCATCAAATTTTTCAAACTAAAATCATCAGTGGATCAATAAAACAACCGTTATATCAACCCGCATGAAAAGAAAGATCCAAATACAAAATTGATGTTTTCATCACAAATACCAACTTCACATTTCACGTTTCACAATACGATAAAATCCTCATTGAACATTCAACAAACATAAATGTTCATAGGATCCAGCTTTAAAGTGTAATTAACGACATAAAATTCAAAGACTCCAGCTTCAAAGTGTGATTAACGAATTATGTGGTCAACTAAAATCAGACGGCCAAAATTTGTCATCCAAATAATTAGTGATTTAGTGGCCCCAAGGAAACCATCCACTCATCCAGCAAACGGCCGACCTGCAAAAATATCAAAATGGAATGCAAAAAGATTTTAAATTTTTAAAAAAATATAATTAAAAAATAACTAATTTCCCTACAAATATCCATCTTTCAGCTTAACAAACTCACACCCAAATTCTCTCTCTCTCTCTCTCTCTCTCTCTCTTTAAATCTTCTGTAAGTGTTCACTAAATATCAGCAAATTTAACATTGAGCTAACAAAAAGGTTAAAAATTACTCTATTGTTAATGATAAGTATGTTGCTTGAGGCTACAATGAGCTGGAAAACAGTTCAAAGATTATAACTTGTCATGGGTTCGAGTCACTGGTGCAATGTTTGTTGCAGTGTTGAGTCTTGGTGCACCAAGCTGAGCCATGGGCTTGAATCTTTTGTGACCATGATGTCATGGGTTCGAGTTTTGGTGCACTAGACCCACCTACAGTGTGACTTTATTAACTAAAGTTTTGAACTTTAGAAGCAATATCCTGTGAATGAGCTGCTAAAAGTTAACATATCACATGCTGAATTTAACTTTTTGTCACATTCATTAATAGAAGGAATGTATGCAAATGGGTATATGATAATGCTTGAATTTTACATGTTTTCTTGATGGAAATCCTATGCTTTTTGTATTGTAATGAATCTTTTTTCTTCTTTGAGCTGATTTGACTAGTTGTTTGAGCTATAAAGTTTTAAACTTTATGGCAAAATCATGTGAATAAAATGCTAAAGTTACCATATAACATGATGAATTTTGTATCTTTATCTGAAAATCGTTAAAATTTGGAGTGTATGCAAATGGGTATTTGATAATGGTTGAGTTATACATCCTTTTCTTGATAGAATCATAGGAACAATTGTTTTTGTCTTTGAATAAATCTTTTTTCTTCTTTGACCTGATTTGACTTTCTGTTTGTCTGTAATAGTAGAACAGTTATTATATGAGATTCAACAATATGAGGAAGTTTTCTGGTTTGATGTTGATGGTTATGATTTGGTGCTGGGCTTCAATGGCTGCAGCAGAGTATATGCTGTACAAAGATCCCAAAAAACCGCTAAATGTTCGAATAAACGACTTAATGAAGAGAATGACATTAGAGGAAAAGATTGGTCAAATGACTCAGATTGAAAGATCAGTTGCATCAAATGAGGTCATGAAGAAGTATTTTATAGGTATATAAATCAACCAACCTGAACTATAATTATATTTACCTTCTATTGATTCTTTGTTTTTGAATGATAGTTTTTCGGTTTGTCCTCAATGGAACAGTATACACAATTATAAAGATGGATAATTTACAATATGTATTGGTTTATGATTGATTATCTTGTGATCTCAGGGAGTGTGTTAAGTGGAGGAGGGAGTGTTCCATCTAAACAAGCACCCCGGAGACATGGGTCAACATGGTCAACGATTTCCAAAAGGGCTCGCTATCGACACGTTTAGGGATACCTTTTATTTATGGGATTGATGCTGTTCATGGCAATAATAATGTTTATAAATCAACAATCTTTCCTCATAATGTTGGTCTTGGTGTCACCAGGCAAGTGCATGTACAAGTAACGAATGCAAGTTAAAAATATAAAGATATGTGGAGTACAACCCTGTGATGCCCTAGACATGATTGATATATAATTCTATTTGCATATCTTAACAGGGATCCAGAACTAGTTAAGAAGATTGGGGCTGCTACAGCACTTGAAGTTAGAGCAACTGGCATACAGTATTCTTTTGCACCTTGTATTGCAGTAAGTAGATTAAAACTAATGAATTACTATTGACTACTGTTAATTGTTGTTCATTTAACATTTAAATTGGTTATAATTTGCACTTAAACAGGTTTGTAGAGATCCCAGATGGGGTCGTTGTTACGAAAGCTACAGTGAAGATACTGAAATAGTTAGATTAATGACCGAAATCATACCAGGTTTACAGGGAGAGATCACTGATGATTCCAAAAAGGGTGCACCTTTTGTTAATGGACAGTAAGTGTTAATATGTTATTGTCATGTTCATGTGCCAGGATTATTTGTTTCTAGAGGTGGTGATTGCGACCCATTCCTTATAATTGGGTCACTTAGGTCGCGTTGTATCTAAAATAGGACAAACGGATATATCAAAGAGATTAGGCAAAAAGCGAATGGGTCAAACGGGTTGAAACTCAACCAGTGTCCAATTTTAATGCATACAGCTTCCTAAATCATCAGTTTATGCAAAAAAAAAAAAACAATAAACATCTATCACTATTGTAACAATATAGTTTTTATAACTATAGTTTATACGTTGGCTATTTAAAAATTAGAAAAGTATGGACCAAAACGTGTTTTGGTCAACCCAAACCACCCCGTACCAAAATTACGAATACGGACCCTTCGTATTCAGATTATTGGTTTGTTTGTTGTTCTTACATCTAGAAAAGTAGCTATTCTTGTCCTAACTGATAATTGGTTTTTTATTCTGGTAAAATTCTGTATTTGTGTTTGATTGAGATGTTGATTGGCATGGAATATGGATCATGGGTTCCACGCTTCCACTTACCAGATATTTCAGATTAAAAAATCATAGATCAGATTGACTGTATCCTACCAAGATTCAAATTTGGATATTTTATATAATTAAATCCTTAAGTAAACAGATTTTGTCAACTCATTTAAACATATAATTATCTAGTTTATTACAGTTTTCAACAACACAAGTACATCCAAACATTATCTCATTCGACTCGTTTGGATACAACTAGGTTACTGATTCTGATTATTTGATATTGCAAAGACGCAAAGTCACTTTCAAAACACGCATCATTGACCTTGATAGACTAAAAACTATCTATTTTGGTTTGACATCCCTTATTATTTTCTTATTTTACAGAAAAAAAGTTGCAGCCTGTGCTAAGCACTATTTAGGTGATGGAGGAACTCACTTAGGAACAAATGAAGGCAACACAATATTAGATAGTAAAAAATTCTTCAGCATACACATGCCAGCATACAATGATTCAATCATCAAGGGTGTGGCTACTGTTATGACCTCTTATTCTAGCTGGAACGGAGTTAAAATGCACGCTAACCGTAATCTTGTTACTGGTTACCTCAAAAACAAACTCAAATTCAAAGTATATACTTTATTTAGTTGAATTTAGACCTATTCGGCAAAAAATGAGCAACTATTATAAATTTTGATTTTTTATTAATTTCAGGGATTTGTGATATCAGATTGGCAAGGCATTGACAGTATCACTGATCCTCCACATGCTAATTACACATACTCCATATTAGCTGGAATTAATGCTGGCATTGACATGGTTCGTTTTCTTTCATCTTTTCTTATATACAGTATTGGTAATATTGATACTTAAAAGTAACACATCTGACCCAACAGATCAAGAATTAAAAAAGAAAAATGGGTCAAATGGTTGAACACATTGAAGGGGTTGAAACTCGCCATAGTGTGTTTTTAATCAATAAAACCTCCAAAACCATTCTATTCAGAATTTACAGTTATATTGAAACAATGTGGATCTTGTAACCATATTGCATACTAATGTTCATCAAAATACTCAAATTTTGGAGAAATAGTGCTTCAGGTAATCCTAAGTACCCAACCTGATTCATTTTGACCCGTTTCCCAACCATTTGTAACGACCCATTTTATCACCTCTCACTGTACTTTACAATTCACAGTTAACTATTGCATTGATTAAATACTGCAGTTCATGGTTCCACTCAACTACACGGAGTTTATTGACGGTTTGACTTACCTGGTCAAAAATAAGTTTGTACCCATGAGCCGTATAGACGATGCGGTTGAGAGGATTTTGAGGGTGAAGTTTACGATGGGTCTGTTTGAAAACCCATTGTCTGATTACAGCATGACCAAGTACTTGGGATGTCAGGTAAGTCAAAATTTCTCATGTTAGACCATGATCAAGATTCAAGAACCTTAATCTTGATCTCACTTTATTAACTCTAAAATAAAACAGGAGCATAGAGACCTAGCAAGGGAAGCAGTAAGGAAAACACTTGTGTTATTAAAGAATGGTAAATCTTCAAAGAAGCCATTGTTACCACTTCCTAAAAAGACATCAAAGATATTAGTAGCAGGATCACATGCTAATAATATCGGTTATCAATGTGGCGGGTGGACGATTGAATGGCAAGGAGCTTCAGGCAATACCACTGCTGGTATGGATATTATATCACAAGTCCTAAACTTTACAGATGACAGTTAAAATCTTTAAACCAATTTATATGAAAATAGGATAAGTTTTATTGATAACGGGTCGGATGGGTAAATAAGAAAAGATTAGCTATCAATAAAGCAGGTCAAATGGGTCAAACATGTTAATTCAAAAGTTGTCCATATTGGCATATTGCACTTAAACGCTTAAAACCTACTAAATCTTTTGATTTAAATAAAAATATATCATCTTAAAGGGCAGATTGCAAAGAGATTAATTCTATGAATAGGTAAAACTATAAGCTGAAAAGAAAAAGAAAGGATATGATTTATTCAGTTGTGTTCTATACATAAATACTCGTAAAATTCAAGAAAAGGTTGGCGACTTGGCGCATCAGCCCAACTCGTCCAAACCCACTTTAGCCAAAATTGGAAAATGGCCCGTTTGGCCCTAATCCGTTTTGACCCATCAGCTAACCCGCCTGACCAGCCCAACCCACCCATTCCATAACCTCTTATGAACTTTTAAATAAATACCTTGAAATTGTTACTTTTACAGGTACAACAATTCTCTCTGCTGTGGAAAAAACAGTTGATCCAAACACTCAAGTAATCTATAACGAGAATCCCAGCCAAGATTTCTTGAAGTCAAAAAATTTCGACTATGCTATAATCGTGGTAGGAGAGCCACCATATGCAGAGACTTTTGGAGACAATTCAAATCTTACAATCCCTGAGCCAGCCCCAGCACCATTAAAAATGTATGTGGCTCAGTAAAATGTGTGGTGGTCCTAATTACCGGGCGGCCAGTGGTGGTGCAGCCATTTATCGACACCATAGATGCACTTGTAGCTGCTTGGCTTCCTGGAACAGAAGGCCAAGGTGTCACAGATGTATTGTTTGGTGATTATGGTTTCACAGGAAAGCTGGCGCGTACTTGGTTTAAGTCAGTTGACCAGCTACCCATGAATGTTGGGGACTCGCATTATGACCCGTTATACCCATTTGGTTTTGGACTAACAACTAAACCAACCAAGACCACATAAATGTATAATGTGTCATTTTCTTATAATAATGAATATGATGCTTATCTGTCGTTCAACAGCAAGAAATGTATACTATACATAATCTTCTTTGTGAGGTTTTTATCCACGAGACACATTTAACTGTTTGGTTCAATGTCTTAGAAGAAAACTACCAACATAAAACTAGTCCACAATTTTACCTGTAGGCTCATTAATACACGACCATTTATAAGAGGGAAAAAAGAGATTTTAATCGATTCGCCGATAAAAATCTAGGCAACTCATGATGGTAGATTTGCTAGTTGTGTATCGGTTCACTGCTAATGAGATTTTTAACAATAGTCATTTTATTTATCATGATGAAAACATTTTACGTAGATTACATGTATATATATAGGACCTGTTACATGTAACAAGAATATGGCGTGGGAGAAATGATATATCTAAGAAAAAGCTATTTTCTTGCCTCTGTTTTACGTCACACTCTAATTCTGCAGATACAAGAATCAGATTACGGCATAAAAACATGTGTTTCAGCAAAATATTTTCTAACTGCACAACATTACATTTTCTTAATCTTTTATTCTTTACAAAAGATTCTCGAAACTACAAACTTTTCAAATGAAAAAAAATACTCATTGAATATGAACAAACATAAACATTCACAGAATCCGGCTTCAAAGTGAGATTAACGAATTATGGTGGTCAATCAAAATCAGACGGCCAAAATTTGTATACCTTGTGGTTGTCTGAACCTTCAAGAAAACCTCCAAATAATTAGGGACCAAAGAAACAATCCAGCAAGCAGCCAACCTGCAAAATTATCAAAATGAAATGCAAAGATATAAAATAAATAAATAAATTTACTACAAATATCCATCTTACAGCTTAACAAAATCACACTCATTCTCTCTGAATCTCCTGTAAGTATTCATTAATTCTCTGCAAATTTAACTTTTAGCTGATAAAAAAGTGAAAAACTCCATTTTTGATGAAATGTTGGTTGCATGAAGCTAACAATGAGCTAGAAAACAACTCAAACTGTTACAATTTGTCAGGTTTGAATCACCGATACAATCTTTGTTGTAGTGTGGAGTCTTGGGGCACCAAGCTGAGCCATGGGCTAGAATCTTTTGTAACCATTATGTCATGGGTTCGAGTCTTTGGTGCACCAGACCCACCTACAGTACTTTATCAACTAAAGTTTTGAACTTTAGAGTAATATCCTGGGAATGAACTGTCATATCACATGCTAAATTTAGCTTTATGTCACAATTATTAGAAAAAAGGAATATATGCAAATTGGTATATGATAATGTTCGAGTTTTGCATGTTCTCTTGAAATCCTTGGATTTTGTTTTGAAATAAATCTTTTTTCTTCTTTGACCTGGTTTGTCTTTCTGTTGAAGCTATAAAGTTTTAAAATATCATGTGAATAACATGCTAAAAGTTACCGTATCAGAACACGAACTTGTCTTTATGACAATTTCATTAAAATTTAGTGTGTATGCAAATGGATATATAATAATGTTTGATTTATACATCCTTTCTTTATAGAATCATAGGAACACTTTGTTTGGGGCCTGATATATAATAATGTTTGATTTATACATCCTTTCTTTATAGAATCATAGGAACACTTTGTTTGGGGCCTTGAAGTAATTTTTTTATGTTTGACCTTATTTGACTTTATGTTTGTCTGTAATAGTAGAACAGGTATCCTAGGGGATTCAACAATATGGGGAAGTTTTCTGGTTTGTTGATGATGGTTATGATGTGGTGCTGGGCTTCAATGGCTGAAGCAGAGTATATGCTGTACAAAGATCCCAAACAACCGTTAAATGCTCGAACAAACGACTTAATGAAAATAATGACATTAGAGGAAAAGATCGGTCAAATGACTCAAATTGAACGAACAGTTGCATCAAATGAGGTGATAAAGAAGTATCTTATAGGTATAAAAATCAATCACACCCGAATTATATCATTTTCACCCTTTGTTTGTTCATTTTTAATGATCAAATATATTGTGATTCCAGGGAGTGTTTTAAGTGCACCAGGGAGTGTTCCATCTAAACAAGCAACCCCCGAGACATGGGTCAACATGGTCAATGAATTCCAAAAGGGCTCATTATCAACACGTTTAGGGATACCTTTAATCTATGGGATTGATGCTGCTCATGGACATAATTTTGCTTATAAAGCAACAATCTTTCCTCATAATGTTGGTCTCGGAGTTACCAGGCAAGTATACATAGAGTAGAAGTAGCAAGTTAAAAGTATAAAGATATGTGAAGTACAACCTTATGATGCATTAAATTTGATTGTTCTATACTTCTATGTGCACATTTCAACAGGGATCCTATACTAGTTAAGAAGATTGGGGCTGCTACAGCACTTGAAGTTAGAGCAACTGGCATACAATATGCTTTTGCACCTTGCATTGCAGTAAGTAGACTAAAAACTAATGCATTACTATTGACTACTGTAAGTTGTTTTTAACTTGTTAATTTGACATTTAACTATATTATATATGCACTTATACAGGTTTGTAGAGATCCCAGATGGGGTCGTTGTTACGAAAGCTACAGTGAAGATACTGAAATTGTTAGATTAATGACTGAAATCATACCAGGTTTACAAGGAGAGATCACTGATGATTCCAAAAAGGGTGCCCCTTTTGTTAATGGACAGTAAGTGGGAAGAAAAAATATTATTAGTTCTAGAGGTGGTGATATCGACCCACTTTCTAATAAATTGGTCGCTTCATTTATGCTATATCTGTAACAGGATAATCGGGTCATATAAAAAGGATTAGGAAAAAGGAAATGGGTCATACAAAAAGGATTAGGCAAAAAGGAAACGGGTCAAATGGGTTGAAAGTCAACCAAAGTATAATTGTAAAGCATACAACCACCTATATCACTTTATGCAACATAAATTTACAACAAACAAAACTAATTTTATTGTAAATTTATTTTGCATAAAGTGATATAGGTGGTTGTATGCTTTACAATTATACTTTTTATAACTATAGTTAACATGTTAATTATTTTAATAATTAAAAAAACATGGGCCAGAACATTTTCTTGTAATCAGTACCAATATTACGTGTATTGACTCGTTACACCACCTGCCTATTTGACACTTGGAACCTATATTCAGCTTTAGATAAAATAACATAAGGGTAAGGGGTTCTGGACAATATTAAGTGACATGATTATTGATTTTTTGTTTTTGTTCTTGCATTTAGAGAAACTAGTTATTTTTGTCCTTATTGATAATTAGTTTTTTATTCTGGTCAAGTTTCTTTTGTGTTTGATTGAGATGTTGATTGACATGGGTCATGGGTTCCACACTTCCACTTACCAGATATTATAAAATCAAAAGATCATAGTAACATATTGACTGTATCCTATCAGCATTCAACTTTTGGTTACTTAATCTTATTAATTCCTTAAGTAAACTGATTTTGTGAAAACAATTAAACATATGACTATCTTTTTCTTTTTTTCTTTTAGAACAACAAAAACACACACACCCATCTAATGATACTCTTAAATCTACACCAATGTACACCATGAGAATTGAACCTTGAAAATTCATGGGGAGGGAGTCCACTATGAACACTACCGATACCATTGGCTAGAAGCCCTTTGGTACAACATAAGTACATCCAATCATTCGCTCCTTCGACGACCGGTTTGAGTAAAGTGAATCTGATCATTTGACATCACAAAATCACTTTCAAAACACACATCATGAAGTTTTTTCTTGTTTTACAGTCAAAAAATTGCAGCCTGTGCTAAGCACTATTCAGGTGATGGAGGAACTCACCTAGGAACAGATGAAGGCAACACAATATTAGACAGTACAAATTTTTTCAGCATACACATGCCAGCGTACAATGATTCAGTCATCAAGGGCGTGGCTACTATAATGACCTCATATTCTAGCTGGAACGGGGTTAAAATGCATGCTAACCGTGATCTTGTTACAGATTACCTCAAAAAAAAACTCAAATTCAAAGTATATTCTATTCAGTTGAATTCAGGCCTATTTGGCAAAAATGTTAAAAAAACCTGAACAATTAAGATGAGTTTTGAAACTTTTTAATTTCAGGGATTTGTGATATCAGATTGGCAGGGCATTGACAAGATCACCAATCCTCCACATGCTAATTACACATACTCCATATTAGCTGGAATTAATGCTGGCATTGACATGGTTCGTTTTCTTTCATCTTTTCTTATATACAGTATTGGTAATATTGATACTTAAAAGTAACACATCTGACCCAACAGATCAAGAATTAAAAAGAAAAATGGGTCAAATGGTTGAACACATTGAAGGGGTTGAAACTCGCCATAGTGTGTTTTTAATCAATAAAACCTCCAAAACCATTCTATTCAGAATTTACCGTTATATTGAAACAATGTGGATCTTGTAACCATATTGCATACTAATGTTCATCAAAATACTCAAATTTTGGAGAAATAGTGCTTCAGGTAATCCTAAGTACCCACCTGATTCATTTTGACCCGTTTCCCAACCATTTGTAACGACCCATTTTATCACCTCTCACTGTAATTTACAATTCACAGTTAACTATTGCATTGATTAAATACTGCAGTTCATGGTTCCACTCAACTACACGGAGTTTATTGACGGTTTGACTTACCTGGTCAAAAATAAGTTTGTACCCATGAGCCGTATAGACGATGCGGTTGAGAGGATTTTGAGGGTGAAGTTTACGATGGGTCTGTTTGAAAACCCATTGTCTGATTACAGCATGATCAAGTACTTGGGATGTCAGGTAAGTCAAAATTTCTCATGTTAGACCATGATCAAGATTCAAGAACCTTAATCTTGATCTCACTTTATTAACTCAAAATAAAACAGGAGCATAGAGACCTAGCAAGGGAAGCAGTAAGGAAAACACTTGTGTTATTAAAGAATGGTAAATCTTCAAAGAAGCCATTGTTACCACTTCCTAAGAAGACATCAAAGATATTAGTAGCAGGATCACATGCTAATAATATCGGTTATCAGTGTGGCGGGTGGACGATTGAATGGCAAGGAGTTTCAGGCAATGCCATTGTCGGTATGGATATTATATCACAAGTCCTAAACTTTACAGATGACAAATAAAAATTTTAAACCACTTTATATGAAAATGGGTCGGATGGGTAAATAAGAAAAGATTAGCTATCAATAAAGCAGGTCAAATGGGTCAAACATGTTAATTCAAAAGTTGTCCATATTGGCATATTGCACTTAAACGCTTAAAACCTACTAAATCTTCTGATTTAAATAAAAATGTATCATCTTAAACGGCAGATTGCATGAAGGTTAATTCTATGAATAGGTAAAACAATAAACTGAAAAGAGGAAGAAAGGATATGATTTATTCAGTTGTGTTCTATACATAATTACTTGTAAAATTCAAGAAAAGGTTGGCGACTTGGCGCATCAACGCAACTCGTCCAAACCCACTTTAGCCAAAATTGGAAAATGGCCCGTTTTGCCCTAATCTGTTTTGACCCATCAGCTAACCCGCCTGACCAACCCAACCCACCCATTCCGCAACCTCTAATGAACTTTTAAATTAATACCTTGAAATTGTTACTTTTTACAGGTACAACTATCCTCTCTGCTGTGGAAGAAACAGTTGATCCAAACACTCAAGTAATCTATAACGAGAATCCCAGCCAAGATTTCTTGAAGTCAAAAAATTTCGACTATGCTATAATCGTGGTAGGAGAGCCACCATATGCAGAGACTTTCGGAGACAATTCAAATCTTACAATCCCTGAGCCGGGCCCCAGCACCATTAAAAATGTATGTGGCTCAGTAAAATGTGTGGTGGTCCTAATTACCGGGCGGCCAGTGGTGGTGCAGCCATTTATCGACACCATAGATGCACTTGTAGCTGCTTGGCTTCCTGGAACAGAAGGCCAAGGTGTCGCAGATGTTTTGTTTGGCGATTATGGTTTCACAGGAAAGCTGGCGCGTACTTGGTTTAAGTCGGTTGACCAGCTACCCATGAATGTTGGGGACTCGTATTATGATCCGTTATACCCATTTGGTTTTGGACTAACAATTGAACCAACCAAGACCACATAAATGTATGATGTGTCAGTTTTGATGATAATAAATATGATTCTTATTTGTCGTTCAATGGTAAGAAATGTATATTATACATAATCTTCTTCGTGAGGTTTATATCCACCAGACACATTTAACTGTTCATTTTACCATCTTAGAAGAAAACTACCAACATAAAACTAGTCCACAATTTTACCTACAGGCTCATTTATACATGATCATTGATAAAGAGGGAAAAAAAAGATTTAAATTGATTTGCCGCTAAAAAATATAGGCAACTCATGATGGTAGATTTGCTAGTTGTGTATCAGTTCACTACTATTGAGATTTTTAACAATAATCATTTTATTTATCATATGATGAAAACATTTTATGTAGATTACAACATGTATATATTTCTTTGCAGCTTAATGTATCTCACAAGTCCACATTGCAGAAAATTTATGCCAAAAAGGAGTCAAATTTTACAGTTACTTGGTCTGCACGCTTCTGGCCATTTTCTTGCTTTTGTTTTACGACACACTCTAATTCTGAGGATACAAGAATCCAATTACCACATAAAAACATGTTTTCAGCAAAATTTGTCTTCAAACTGCACAACATTACATTTTATTAATCATTTATTCTTTATTAAAGATTCTCAAAATTACAACCGTTTGAAATAAAAACAAACAATACTCTCATTGAATATGAACAACATTACATTTTCTTAATCATTTATTCTTTATGAAAGATTCTCAAAACTACAACCTTTTCAAATGAAAACAAACAATACTCATTAAATATTTGTTCATATAATCCAGATTCAAATTAACAAATTATGGTGGTCAATCAAAATCAGACGGCCAAAATCTGTATACCTTGTGATTGCCTATGCCTTCAAGGAAACCTCCAGAAAATTAGGTGCCAAGAAATAATCCAGCAAGCAGCCAACCTGCAAAATTATTAAAATGAAATCCAACCTAATAATATAAATAAATAAATTTACTTCAAATATTCATCTTTCAGCTTAACAAATCACACTCATTCTCTCTGAATCTCCTGTAAGTATTCACTAACTCTCTGCAAATTTAGCTTTTAGCTTACAAATAAGTGAAAAACTCCATTGTTTATAAAATGTTGGTTGCATGAAGCTAACAATGAGCTAGAAAACAAGTTAAATGTTGATAATTTGTCAGGTTCGAATCACCGATACAATCATTGTTGTAGTGTTCGGTCTTGGTGCACCAAGTTGAGCCATGGGCTTGAAAGTTTTGTAACCTTATGTCACGGGTTCGAGTCTTGGTGCACCAGACCCTCCTACAGGAACTTTATCAACCAAAGTTTTGACCTTTAGAGCAATATCCTGGGACTGAACTGCTAGAAGTTACCATATCACATGCTATATTTATCTTTATGTCACATTCATTAGAAAAAAGGGTATGTATGCAAATGGGTATAATGATAGTGTTCGAGTTTTGCATGTTTTGATGATGGAAATCCTTTGTTTTGGTCTTGAAATGAATCTTTTTTCTTCATTGACCTGATTTGACTTTCTGTTGGAGCTATAAAGAATATCATGTGAATAAAATGCTAAAAAGTACCATATCAGACAATGAATTTGTCTTCATGTCATATTCATTAAAATTTAGAGTGTATGCAGATGGGTACATGATAATCTTTGAGTTATACAACTTTTCTTTATAGAATCATAGGAACACTTTGTTTTTGTCTTGGAATGAATCTTTTTTCTTCTTTGACCTAAATGGGCTTTCTGTTTGACTGTGATGGTAGAACAGTTATCCTAGGGGATTCAATAATATGGGGAAGTTTTCTGGTTTGTTGATGATGCTTATGATGTGGTGCTGGGCTTCATTGGCTGAAGCAGAGTATATGCTGTACAAAGATCCCAAACAACAGCTAAATGTTCGAATAAATGACTTAATGAAGAGGATGACATTAGAGGAAAAGATTGGTCAAATGACTCAAATTGAACGAACAGTTGCATCAAATGAGGTCATAAAGAAGTATCTTATAGGTATACAAGTCAATCACACCCGAATTATGTCATTTTCACCCTTTGTTGGTTCATTTTTAGTGATCAAATATATTGTGAATCTGTGATTCCAGGGAGTGTTTTAAGTGGACCAGGAAGTGTTCCATCTAAACAAGCAACCCCCGAGACATGGGTCAACATGGTCAATGATTTCCAAAAGGGCTCATTATCAACACGTTTAGGGATACCTTTAATCTATGGGATTGATGCTGTTCATGGACATAATTTTGTTTATAAAGCAACAATCTTTCCTCATAATGTTGGTCTTGGAGTAACCAGGCAAGTATATATAAAGTAGAAATAGCTAGTTAAAAGTATAAAGACATGTGAAGTACAACCCTATGATGCACTAAAGTTGATTGTGCTATATTTCTATGTGCACATCTCAACAGGGATCCTATACTAGTTAAGAAGATTGGGGCTGCTACAGCACTTGAAGTTAGAGCAACCGGGATACAATATGCTTTTGCACCTTGTATTGCAGTAAGTAGATTAAAACTAATGCATTACTATTGACTACTGTTAATTTTTGTTAACTTGTTAATTCAACATTTAAATTGAATTATAATTTGCACTTAAACAGGTTTGTAGAGATCCCAGATGGAGTCGTTGTTACGAAAGCTACAGTGAAGATACTGAAATAGTTAGATTAATGACTGAAATCATACCAGGTTTACAAGGAGAGATCACTGACGAATCCAAAAAGGGTGCCCCTTTTGTTAGTGGACAGTAAGTGTGAAAAAGTATGCTTGTTATGTTCATGTTCCAGGATTATTAGTTTGTAGAGGTGGTGATTTCGACCCACTTTCTAATAAATCAGTCACTTCATTTGTGCTATATCTGTAATGGGATAATCGAGTCAAAAGGATTAGCAAAAAGGAAACGGGTCAAATGGGTTGAAAGTCAACCAAAGTATAATTGTAAAGCATACGACCACCTAAATCACTTTATGCAAAATAAATTTACAATAAACAAAATTAATATTGTAAAACTATAGTTTTTACGACTATAGTTAACACGTTGATTATTTGAATATTAAAAAAAACATGGACCAGAACGTGTTTTGGTAACTCGTACCAGTATAATGTGCATTGACTCGTTACCCCACCTGCGTGGCTGCCTATTTGACCCTTGGACCCTGTATTCAGCTTTAGATAAATTAACATAAGGGAAATGGGTTGTGGACAACTAAGTGACATGATTATTGGTTTTTTGTTATTGTTCTTGCATTTAGAAAACCTAGCTATTTTTGTCCTAACTGATAATTGTATTTTTATTCTGGTCAAGTTGTCTTTTGTATTTGATTAAGATGTTGATTGGCATGGGTCATGGGTTCCACACTTCCACTTACCAGATATCACAAAATCAAAAAAGCATAGTAACAGATTGACTGTATCCTCTCAACATCCAACTTCTGGTTAATTAATCTTATTAAGTCCTTAACTAAACAGATTTTGTCAAATCAATCAAACATATGACTATCTTTTTTCTGAACAGCAAACACACACATAACTCAACTAATCATAATCCTAAATCCACACCAATGTCCACTATGAGACTCGAATCCCGAAATTCATGGGGAGAGACTCCTCTATGTACACTACAGATACTGTTGGCTAGAAGCCTTTGGTACAACACAAGTACATCTAAACATTCTCTCTTTCAACAACCAGTTTGAGTAAACTGAATCTGATCATGTAATGTTGCAAAATCACTTTCAAAACACACATCATGATATTTCTCTTATTTTACAGACAAAAAATTGCAGCCTGTGCTAAGCACTATTCAGGTGATGGAGGAACTCACCTAGGAACAGATGAAGGCAACACAATATTAGACAGTACAAATTTTTTCAGGATACACATGCCAGCATACAATGATTCAGTCATCAAGGGCGTGGCTACTATTATGACCTCATATTCTAGTTGGAACGGGGTTAAGATGCATGCTAACCGTGATCTTGTTACAGATTACCTCAAAAACAAACTCAAATTCAAAGTATATTCTATTCAGTTGAATTCAGGCCTATTTGGCAAAAATGTTAAAAAAAACCTGAACAATTAAGATGAGTTTTGAAACTTATTAATTTCAGGGATTTGTGATATCAGATTGGCAGGGCATTGACAAGATCACCAATCCTCCACATGCTAATTACACATACTCCATATTAGCTGGAATTAATGCTGGCATTGACATGGTTCATTTTTTTCATCTTTTCTTATGTATGGTAATATTTGTACTTAAAAGTGACCCATCTGACCCAATGGATCAAGAAGTAAAAAAGAAAAATGGGTCAAATGGGTTGAACACATTGAAGGGGTCGAAACTCGCCAAAAGTGTGTTTTTAATCAATAAAACCTCCAAAACCATTCTATTCAGAAGTTATAGTTATATTGAAACAATGTGGATTTTGTAACCATATTGCACACTTACTGTTCATCAAAATACTCAAAATTTTGGAGTAATAGTGTTTCAGGTAATCCTAAGTATCCGACCTGATTCGTTTTGACCCGTTTCCCAGCCATTTGGAACGACCCATTTTGTCGCCTCTCACTGTATTTTACAATTCATAGTCACCTATTGCATTGATGAATACTGCAGTTCATGATTCCATTCAATTACACGGAGTTTATTAATGGTTTGATTTACCTGGCCGAAAATAAGTTTGTACCCATGAACCGAATAGACGATGCGGTTGAGAGGATTTTGAGGGTAAAGTTTACAATGGGTCTGTTTGAAAACTCATTGGCTGATTACAGCATGACCAAGTACTTGGGATGTCAGGTAAGTCAAAATTTCTCATGTTAGACCACGATTAAGATTCAAGAACCCTAATTTGATTCACTTTATTAACTCCAAAATAAAACAGGATCATAGAGACCTAGCAAGGGAAGCAGTGAGGAAAACACTTGTGTTATTAAAGAATGGTAAATGTTCAATGAAGCCATTGTTACCACTTCCTAAGAAGACATCAAAGATATTAGTTGCAGGATCACATGCTAATAATATCGGTTATCAATGTGGCGGGTGGACAATTGAATGGCAAGGAGTTTCAGGCAATGTTACTGCTGGTATGGAAATTAATATCACAATTTAAGTTTCAACCGATATATTTGAAAACGGGTTGGTCTGGTTCTAATTTTATGGATATCACGTCGAATGGGTAAATAGAAGCGGGTCAGATGGGTCAAATAGGTTAAATGGTTCAAAAGTTGTCCAAATTGCACTCAAATGCTTAAACCTACTAAAACCTCTGATTTAATAAAATATATTTCATTTAAGGGCAGATTCCATAAAGGTAACTTCTGTGAATAGGGAACACAATAAGCTGAAAAGAGTAAGAAAGGACTTGATTTTTGTAGTTATATTTTATACATATTCACTTGTAACTTACAGAAAAGGTTGGCGACTAACCCACTTTAACCCAAATTTGAAAACGACCCGTTTGGAACTAATCCATTTTGACCCACCACCCAACCCTCCTGACCGACCCAACCACCCATTTCACCACCTCTACTTTACTTTTAAAGTAATACCTTATAATTACTGACTTAACAGGTACGACAATACTCTCTGCTGTGGAAAAAACAGTCGATCCAAACACTCAAGTAATCTACAATGAGAATCCCAGCCAAGATTTCCTAAAGTCAAATAATTTTGAATTCGCCATAATCGTGGTAGGAGAGCCACCATATGCAGAGAACTTTGGAGACGGTCCAAATCTTACAATTCCAGAGCCGGGCCCCAGCACCATCAAAAACGTATGTGGCTCGTAAAATGTGTGGTGATCCTAATCAGTGGGCGACCTGTGGTAGTGCAGCCATTTATTGACACCATAGATGCACTTGTAGCTGCTTGGCTTCCTGGAACAGAAGGCCAAGGTATCACAGATGTTTTGTTTGGTGATTACAGTTTCACTGGAAAGCTGGCGCATACTTGGTTTAAATCAGTTGACCAGCTACCCATGAATGTTGGAGACTCACATTATGACCCGTTATACCCATTTGGGTTTGGACTAACAACTGAACCAGCAGCCATGATCACACCAGTATAATATATAACTATAACTTATAAAACAACGTAAGCACCTTCGCTAATAAAGTGTTTGTAATGCATTCACATATTCTTTAGGAGACTCAATAAGGGATGAAACATAACTGAAATCAATCCACTTATACATAAAACTAGTCGAACCAGCCACCCTTAGTTTATCATTATTATATTTAGCCTGTTGAGCCCCTGGCAACCTGTAATCATATCTACCAATCCCAACAAAGTTTAATTTTCTAATGAACTTCGTAGTTGTATGCACCCTAACTAAACTATAATCATGCTATTTATCGTGATCTAAAAGCTAGGCAACACATGATAGTACGTTTGCTAGTTCTGTATCAGTTCACTGCTAATTAGATTTTTAACCATAATCATTTTATTTATCATGATGAAAAAGTTTTACACAAACTACAACATGTATATATCCTGTCAACCATACACACAAAACATGAATGGTAAGGTTGGAAACATAGAACTACCGAGTACATGAAGAAGCTTCATGCCACTTCGGCTGCAGCTGCATTGGTCTCATTGACTTCCTTAACAGGACCATGGCTTTCCTCCTTCTCCTTTATCAACCTCATTATTTCCACTTTTTTCTCCAGTAAAGCTTCAATTTTAGTGTTCAGTTTCTCTAATTTCAGTTTTAGCTTGTCAAGATCCTTGTATTTCACATCAAGTTTCTTTTTATCCCCCTTGTCTTTCTTCCCTTTGTCAGTTTTCTCCCCCTTCTTTACTTCTTTAGCATTTTCATCTATTTTAATCTCCCTTGATTCAACCTCAGTATCACTTGTTTTATCATCTTTGTGCTTTTTCTTGTCTTTGTGCTTTTTCTTCTCTTCTTTCTTCTCATCCTCTTTTTCATCTTTGTCTTTCTTATCCTTCTCTTTCTTATCTTTCTTCTTAGTTTTCTCTTCATCATCATCCTTTTCTTTCTTCTTTTTATCCTTTTTATTCTTATTTTCTTCATCATGTTCTTTATCATCAGATTTGTCACACTTGTCTTTCGTCTTCTTTTTCGACTCTTTATCTCCTTCCTCTGATTCTCCACCATCATCCTTCTTCTTTTCTTCTTCTTCTTTTCTTTCATGTCATCATTTTCATCTTCCTCCTCTGACTCCTTTTTCTTTTTCTCTTTCTTTGATTTCTTTTCGTCATCCTTCTGTTTTAGCTTCTCTTTCTCAAGTGATTTGATTTTTAATTCGATCTCTTCTTCAACTTTCTCTTGTTTTTCTTCATCTGTCCCTTTGATCTTGCACTCTGTTTTCAGATGAATCTCTTCCTTCACAACATGCTCTGATTTCTGATCCATCTCAAACCAAACCTTATATCCAAACTATCTGCAGAAAGCAATGTAGAAGATTTCAAATCCATTATATACATATAAAACAGCATATGCAATAGACTACATATCAAACAGTTGTAATCAAAACCATCAAGTTCACCAAATTCACCAGCAAATTAGCAATGCTATTGTTCATTGCAATTAGAAGGATTTCAAACTAAACTTTCCAGTCTAAATTTTCTTTAGTAATATCATGAAACAATATAACAATACAATCTAGTTTTCTAACCTAGAATAGTAGAATTCCTTGAGAACCATATCTAATAATATAAAAATACAGATCAGAGCAAAAACAAGGCTTGTGGGCTACAACTTTACTTATAAATTAAATTGTTGAACATGCCATATAGAGTTCTTGTTTTCTCTCTTAGATTCCTTTTATAAGCTACATTGAGAAGTATATCTATATAAAGTTTGTACGTCATGTGACCTACTAGAAATTACTATTACTATAAAATGTATGGTTGTTGAATATTGTAGTATTAGTTTTGACAAACTGAATTTTAAAATCCAATCTATGACCGACTTGCAGATAATAATCCGAACTGACATTTGCCGTTGACACTCCAACTTTCACTTTTGTTACAAGAGCAATTCTAATAACATGAGCTTTTGTAAATTTACACTTGATTTCACTTGTTAAAACTATATAGAGGTATATAGAGTATATATGTGTACAATTAAGGATACAAGATCAAAAATATTGAAGATCTGTTGCTTCTAAACTTCAGAATGAAAAAGATCTCAACTTTCTGAGAAAGTTTGGTTGGTTAAAACTTCATAACAATGACTTTTGAAAGCAACCCAACATAAAAGAAAATATTTATTTCTCACTTTCAAACAATAAAAACACTAGATTTCCTACCTAAATTAACTTGGAATCCAATTTATCAACAAAAAATGGTCATATAGACGTACAGAAATCTGATTTTTCACATGACATGAGACAAAAAGAAACAACCCACGTAACAAGCATTTCATCAAACAGTTGGCGGTCAACATAAAAATTGTATATTGTATATAATAATAATAATAATATCATCTAGAGAAGACCATAATGGCAGAATCAAAGGATTACCAAATAGACAAGTAACATACTAACAATCAACATCAAGAATCAATGAAATAAACAAATATAAGAGAAACCCATCTCAAAATTCCCAAAAACATAATATTTAATCGAACTTACCCAAAGGAAACAGTCGATTGAGGCTTCTACCGTTTATACTATATATGAATTCGATTGAGAACAATAGGGTGTTGGATTGTGCCTATTTATATAAGCAGTTGTCTTGTGTATTCAACTGTTTGATCGTTGGCAGATACGGAATTAACACGGGGTTTTCGTTTTGATTGAGAGTTGAGAATTGGTGCTATAACGTGTCGGTGAGTGGGGTCTACTTTCTAGAGTATGCTTGTTTGTTAAGGAATTCTCATTTTTGTTCTAGAGTCAAAATCAAGAAGCTTCACATCTTGCATTTGTTCAATATCTTAACCATAGTCCATGTGTCATGATCATGTGACAACTTTATGTCACATAGAAGTTATGTAGATTATTATTTTTTTTACTGAAAATTTTATTAATAGAGACGAGTAAGAAGCTAGAATCTTTAAGAAAAATTTTGAAAAAATAAAAACAATACAATCTTTTTAAAGAACCACAGATAAAAAAACAAACATGGACCAAAAAACGAGCCTAAAAGCTCCATTTAGTCCCAACAACCTCTTTCCTCGTCTTATTTCTTACCCACACTCAACAAGGGCCTTTGTGTCACCAACAATTCTTTATAGGCGACATTGACGGAGCATTATAAGGGTCGGGGAGGCCGCCACCCTCCTATTTTTTCGTCTGTAGTGTTAAATTTTAACTGATAGTGTAATTTTTGACCCGGTAATGTAAATTTTTATATAAATATCGAGTCCGCCTCCTAAAAAAGATTAATTTCGCCACCGCCCCTCTTACGAAAGAGTTAAAGCTCCGCCACTGATAGACGAGATCCTTTATTGATTAAAAATAATATAATTTCTAGCTTTTTAAATATATCAACAAGACGTAAGAATTGTACTATGTGTTCATCTTATAGTGGTAGGGGTGAGATGAGTTAGAGGAAGTGATTTGATTTTTTCTAATTGTTTAATGTATTTCATTGATTATTTTAAACAAATATTATTTACGAAAAAGTTAAAGCTCCATCACTGATAGACGAGATCTTTTATTGATTAAAAATAATATAATTTCTAGCTTTTTAAATATATCAACAAGACGTAAGAATTATACTATGTGTTCATATTATAGTGGTAGGGGTGAGGTGAGTTAAAGGAAGTGATTTGATTTTTTTTAATTGTTTATTGATTGTTTTAAACAAATATTATTATTTTTTAATCCATTACTTATCATTGGAAAAGTTAATCAAGTACGTCTCAGAAACACTTTCAAGAACAAAATAATTATTTTAAAGTGACTCTACTTTTGTTAAAATATTAATTGGAATGCTCGGAAGCAATAAAATTCAGTCTAGGTGGTCGAGTACTCGGAACTCGGCAAGGTGCCGAGGCGTTTTTCAACAACTCGGTCAACATTATTCGAAATCGATCAAACTCGGTCCTACTCGGTCCAAATCGGCTCTACTCGGCCCAACTCGGTCCAACTCGAATTTTCACTATTTTTCACCGATTTTTGTTGTTTTTCACCGATTTTTGTCAGATTAATATTGTTTTTCATTAAAATACCTTGGAAGATGATAATTAAATAATTACTACGTCTATAATATTAAAATAATTGATAAAAAGTTTAGAAATATTTTTGTATATGAACATGTATTCTTTTATTTATATTAATATTCACGTATTTTTTTATAAATCTTAGTAAGTTTATGATATTTAACATATTTATAATTTCCGAAAAACTAATTTCTTTATAACTTATCATGTCCGAGTACTCACCGAGTACACCCCACCTAGTCCGTGTACTCGCAACTCCCCAGTCAACCGACCTGGCAGCACCTAGCGAGTTTTGCAACCATGCTCGGAAGAAAATTATAACAAGCAAGACTGTGTATTTACATTTTCAAAAGATCACTAAACGCGGGTTATTTAAAAAATAAATTCAAAAGAAGTTTACTACAAATTTTTGAAAAAAGGGAACGCATATTGTCATTTTTTATTGGATTACAAACTAAATCAGTTTGAGATGTTTTGGCCCAACGCTTATAGTTGCACTCAGGGTAAGCACGAGTCTAGTGTGACTCACTCACTAACCATACATATTGCCTATAAAATCTAAAGGAAAATTTAAAATAAATCAGACCATCTATGAATTAAGGACTCAAGGATGAATGAAAAAAATAAAAATATACTGACATGAATAATGATATATAAAGCTTGGTTATTTTTCGTTTGAGATTATTACATTCAAATTCAACTCATGACAGCTCAGTGCCAACTCATAATAACTTAAAGGGTCTAAAGATTAGACAATAAATCCGCCGCCCAAAGTTCTTGTTGACAAAGACACAACTTGAAGACTTCATCAATGGTAGTTCAAATCCGCCACCCAAAGTTCTTGTTAACAAAGACATAACTAAACCCAATGCCGACTTCATCCTATAGCATTGCCAAGACCAAATAGTCTTTAGCGCCTTGCTTGGAAGTTGTTCCGATTCAATACAACCCATTATCACATCTGCGGTCACAACAAAAAAAACGCCTGGAACAGGTTAACCACAAGCTATGCGAGCACCTCGCATTCTCGAATCGATCATCTCCCTCAAGTCTAAATTAGCCAAAAATCCCAAAGGAACTAGAATCGTGACCAGGTTCTTAAACGAAATGTGATCCATTACGGATGAACTAGCATTGTTTCAAAGCCCCAAGATGATGAAGACTTGCTGGTACATATTCTTAGCCAACTTGGAGACGACAACAATCCAATTACTACAACTATAAAGGTCTGGAAAAACCCAATAACTTATCCTGAACTATTCGACAAACTTGTTGACAACCTCTACCAAAAAAAGATTAAAACTACGGGCAAGTTTTAATAATAAATAAGTATGTATTTTAAATTTACTTTTTTTAATTTGATTTAGAAAACCCTTTTTTCCATTAAAAATTAACATGTGTAATAAATTTAAATCTTTGATCAATTAAGTTTTTAATATATATTTTTGGAACTGGAAATGTATAACTCTGTTTTCAAATGATATGTGTTGTCTTCACTAGACTGATCCATTTGTTTTCCGGACGACACTTCATCCAACCACCTTAAAAGAAAATTTATATTTAGGAAAACGTCTAACTCAACCTAAAACAATATTTTACTCACTGCAAAACTTAAACCAAAAGGTCCAAAACATTCTCATTTTTAAATGTTTTGTATACGAGACCTTAACCATTCAAAGTAAGAATCATTAGTAGTTTGTTAAATAGATGTTAGTAAATCTTAAACACATGTGGGTTGTGTGTATTCAATATGTTAATTAAAAGGAAAAGGAAATAACCTTTTTTGTAAATTTTCCACAACTGATGAATTTATTTTGCTAAATAGCAAGACTTTTAGATCAGAGGAATACAATGATGAATTTAATTGGCTAAATTGCAAGATTCTTATAGCAGAGGAATATAATGATTGAATAGTAATATATTTAAATTGGTTTTCTTTATGCGATAAAGGGTTCTTTTAAATAAACATCCCAATATTTTAAATTAACACCTCAAAATATCTATACGTGTCGTATAACTCCATACGCGTCGTATAGAGGGAGGTCGTATAAGGCTGTATGTGTCATATAAAGCTATATGTGTCGTATAGGGGGGTCGTATAGGGTTATATGGGGTGTATAGCTCTCTCACAGCCCCCCTGAATTTTTCCTCGTAGTCATTGTCGAAATTCGTTATACGCGTCGTATAGCCCTACATGTGTCGTATAGGGGGGTCGTATAGGGCTATATGGGACGTATAGCTCTCTGACAGCCCCCTTGAATTTTCCTCATTTTTAGTGTATTCGACCTTATACGTCGCGTATGGACCCATACGCGACGTATAGGTGGTGTCGATTTATAAAATGAGATGTCTTTAAAACGTTTGTTTTTATTGTGTATTTTTTTAAACAATATCATATGAAAATGTTATATGTGTTTAAAAAACTAAGGAAATTTAAAAAAGTTAACAATTATAGGTTATTTTCAATTCTACTCTCCACATTTCCTTGATGATTATTCCTTATTAAATCTAAATCATTCATCTCTTAGATCAATGGTCTTCGACTCTTCGTTACTTCATACACTTAGTAAAAAAACAACGCTTTGTATAGTAAACTTTTTCATAAAATATAAACACCTATAAACTTAAACAATAAAATAAATCTGAGATCAAATCGTTATTAACACTTTGCCTTAGTTCATTATAATTCGTCAAGGTTTAGTTTTGATTTACAATTGTCAAAAGTTTTAGTAATCGTTTAACAAGTCAAATCAACAATAAACACAACTATCAAATTTACTTGAGATGGTTTTATAAAATTTATTTTTAAAATTAAGTAACGCGAAGCATAAGACCCTTTAATTTGGGAAACGTTCAAATACAAAGTATTTTAAAACTTAAAAGTGTAAGAATGATTAAGATATTGACATGTGTCTTTTTTATCAAATTTGGTTGGGGCGGTAATGTTTCTCATTCTCAGGTTCCCCATTTTTTAAACATTCATAATTTTTACATACGGTATTATTTTTTAGAAATTACACCATAAAAACGAGAATTTTTTAATCTTTAAAACGCGCATAGTGTTTATATAAAAAAATTAAACTCATTTGTAATTTCGTTAGATTATCGTGTAATCTTTGAATTGATGAAGATTACACAACTATCGAATGATATATACACAATGAACTTGAAAAAATAAAATGTTTACATTTCTTATTATTGTTTAATTGTGTTATTCAAGAAGTATCATTTTAAAAAATACAATGCATAACACAATGATCAATATTAAACACAATGGACAACAGAATTATCAACACTAGACTCGATAATTAGCAATAGACATAATGAGCTACTTTGATGAGAATTACAAAATGACATGATCAAGATTATATAATGAACTAAAAAACGTAAAAAAAATACATTTTTAGCATTGTGTTATTTGAGAATCATAATTTTAAAAAACACGATGCGTAACACAATAGTCAATATTATATACAATGGTTAACACAGTGACCAATGCTAGACTTGATAATTAGCAATAGAACAATTAGCTGTTTGACGGGAATTACACAATGAACTGGAAAAAACATAAAGAAAAATACATTTTTAACATTGTATTATTTGAATATTACAATTAAAAAAAAACAAAATGGTTAACATTAGGCACAATGGGTAACATAATCACTAACACTAGATTTGATGATTATCAATAGATATAATGAGTTAGTAGATGAGAATTACACAATGAACTGAAAACGTAAAAAAATTTACATTTTTAACATTGTTTTATTTGAAAATCAACATTTTTTTAAAAAATAATGCATCAAAATGGTCAATATTAGCCATAATGATCTGACTAATATTACATAATGATATGATATTACAGAATAAGCTGATGAATATTATACAATAAGCTAACGAATATTACAAAATGATCTGAAATTTAAAAAAAAACATCATTTTTATGCATCAAAACTATAGGTGTTTTAAAGATCAAAAAACACTTGTTTTTATGGTGTGATTTTTTTTAAAACATAACATTCTATGTAAAAGTTATGAGCGCTTAAAAAAATGGAACTTGAAAATATGATTAAAACTAAAATACCATTAATCTACCATTTAAAGTTTCAATTATTTACCGTAAGTTTATAACATCCTATTCAAATATAGATACTAACAATCAAAAGTTTACCCATGATTACTATTATATTAACATAACATAAAATACACAATTAGTTCATCATAAACTACATAAGTTGTATCAAATTAGGATGATAATAAGAGCTTGTTTATAATGAGTTTGAGCATAACAACAACTAATATAGAAAATAAGTAAGAAATCATCAGTGAAACGAGACAGTTAAACAAGTGATCCATAATGGATGATATTTAAAAAATCTCGAGCTTCTGTTAAGTGTTGAATGCACACCCTGAGCCCCCCATGAGCCTTCAAGTCTGGATTCTCAAGATAAATAAATAGAGTTTTGACCCTCTAAAAGCTTTCTTAAATGTTGCAAATGAGCTTTTATTTATAGATTTAAAAAAGTGTCGGGCATAACCCCGTGCTAGTACGATGTACACAAAAGTTGATCGGCTCGTACGTGAAGAGGTGGTCGGGCATGACCTCATGTTTAATGGGGCACGGCCCTGTGTTGGTGGTGGGGCACACCCCCATGCCTCATAGGCACCCTCAACGGCTTCCTTTCGGGGGAAAATACTTTTGTCATGTTAGGCCGACGAACACGGAGGTGTGCTAATTTTAACACATGAGCATGTTCCGACTAGGCATGGGGACGTGCCAAATAATACACGACCTCATGCTTGGACTCTAAAGTTCATTTTTCTTTAATTTCTCTTTGTTTATGCTCTTGTTATTTATCCTGGTTTTTTTAAAGCCAAAAAATGCAATTTAACACTTTTAAGTCTAGTTTATCATTTTAAGTGAGAGTTTTGGAAATAACCGATTTGTTTTTTATGTGTTCTTTATGTATAATGTAGAGCATCAACTATTTTTTGAATTTTCATGAAACCCAAGGACCAAACATAATATAGTTTATCAATTTAGTGTAAACTTGATACATGTTTGGTTACTTAATCATGATACACGACAAATACTTAACCTTAAAATATGGTATTTGATTAGAGAACCAATATCTTCATGTAACAATTGACAAACACACTTTCATGTATACACTTTCGATTCTTTTTTAAAAGAAATTTTAATTTATATATAAAAAATACAACATCAATGCATTCCTAGCAAACACACATGTATATGAAAGGTCCAAAGTTCAAACTTTATCATCTTAAAAAATATTTATGTTTTTTGGAACAAATCCAACCATTGAATCGGGTTCTATGGTCCTCATAAAAATAATCCATCCAGAAATGGTTGTTCAACTAATAGGGATCAAATTGATCATCATTTTAATTTTGAGTATTAGGATAGGGCTGGTATAATCTTAACATCATTGATTAAGAGTCTAAATCATATATAAAAAACATCTCCTAAATTAATTGTTGTTGATTCCAGTATATTAGTTTTAATTGGAACTAAAAGAAAATGGCCATATTTAACACTACAAAAGATGTGAAGTGCATTTTTTATGTTATTACAATTTCAAGGGGGTTAACGAGCGTCTCCCTGTGGTAAGGGTCCAAAGGGGTTGCGACTCCTCGATGAGGATTTGAGGGCAACACCCTCAGTGGGTTCAAAGGATAAAGCCCTTGGCTAAACCCCTATTAAGGGTTTGAGTGATTAATGAAAAATTGCATGAAAACCGATTACCAGCGGTAACATAATATCAACGGTAACCGTTGGAATCAAAAATAGGTTTTGACTTGAAAATTGCATAAAGACATAAAGAGCTTTTCATTTAATGTAACTATACATCTACAATAGTTATAACACCCAATACTTATACTCTTTCAGAGTGGATTGTTATGTTTTAAACAAATCATTGTGATGATACACTCCTCACACGATTGCGAGTCTAATTTAACTTACAAATTTCTAGTACAAGTTTTTGTGAGAAAAGCTGCATACTCGTTCTTTATATTCTCTATAACTATCCAATCGAATTCCAAAGTACAAAACATTTCAATAAAAACTTGCTAGATTCATACATCATTGAATCAAGAGTTTAAACCACTGACAGTCTAATTTAATCGTTGTTTAAAACATGATTGTCAGGATTGCCAGTCTAATTTAACCGTTGTTTACAATATGTAAACTATAGTTTACTCTGCAAACGATAGTTTACACATTGTAAACTGCAGTTTATAAATCAAAATATTAATTGTATTACTTTTAATTATATTAAATACATATACTTAATTTATATAATATATGTATGTATGTATATTAAATAATAAAAAAATAGTTTATATTTTAAAAAATAAAATAAAAGTTCAAATATATAATTATATTAAATGTATAATATATAATAGTTATTAACTGAGAAAACAACTTCCATCACCGTGAGTAAGATTCAAGCAAATATTAAAATATTATGAACAAATTCTCCAGATTCAATATTTTTAAGACTCGAGCCACGTAGGTAACATATGTATCCTCATAACTACGTCTTTTCTTCTCTCATTCGCACACGTGTAAGTAATAAATATTCGGCAAAATATTCAATAGGTAACATACATACCCTCACAAAATATACATACGATGGGAGAAGTGATATTTTTTATTTGTAATTATCAAAGTTTTACATTTATATTAAAATTAATATACATATTATTAAATATATGATTAATTAATATAAATAAATATATATAATATAACTAAACGTAAAATCATTACTGATTTGGTCAAATCTTCGTAAACTGCAGTTTTCAACGTAAACTGCAGTAGTTTATAAGTGTAAACTATTATTTCGACCGGTCAAACTGGTGTATGAAACTTAAGTGTTTTTATAAATACATGTATCATATTTAATATGATCACAAAACTTGCTTAGATGACTTCTACTCGACATCACTTTATGCTTATAATCGTTAAACCATTAGGTGTCGGAAATATAATATTCTCTATAATTTCAAATGTAGAAGTGGGAGCTCAAAACACAATAAATTAAAGATGACAATAGCAAAAAGCAGCCTGTCTCCACGATCTGTCACCAAAATTCTCTCTTTACCCTGTTGTTTCTTCACACCTCAATAAACCCAAATTTTGATCCCTCAAAGCATAACATAAAGCACAAATTAAGGGTTTCAAGAGCAAGATCTAGCTTCAATCCACCATGAACGATCTACTATCTGTAAGTTTCTTTCACGAATTCAATCTGTAATTTTTAGTTTTTTGTAACTTCAGTTTTGAATTTATTGCGTAACAAAAGCGGCATTGCTTACAACTCTAGGGTTTTGATTGATGTTTTAGATCTCGTTATTGATTAGATATATGTTGGTGGTATGGTGTTTTTGTTGAAGCTTGTAGTTAGCTGGAATCTGTGAATTCATGTATGCGGCGTGTATCATTAATTGTGTAATTAGTTGTATGATTGTAATCTCAAGTGAGTTTAGTCTTTGAATTTAACCACTTATGAAGAACAAAAAATGGGGAAAAGTGTTTTTTAAGATTAGGGCTTCAGATGCCAAACTTTTGTTAGCTAATTTATCCCCTTTTTGATTTTTTTATGGTACTTGTTCTTGTAATGTGGTTTCTAAATCTTCATCAGGAATTGGAAGCAATGGAATCAATGTGATTTGTAGGTTTTTAATTGTTTTTGAGAGCGAGCAGTGACTGCTAAAGTTATTAGGGTTTTGAGTTGGTTTCTGGTTAGAATCACTATAGTTATGGGTTTTATAGCAGGTTGGGAAGAGAATGGGAATGGCTATGATAATCGACAAGTAGGGAAGGTGTGATTTGAGATGAAAACCGTTGAAGGAGAGAATGAAAGGGAGTGAATATTCCAAACTCAACCTCCTCGGAGGTCTGAACTTTGAGGGATTCCCGCATCATTGTTTTAGTTCCCATTTGTAAAATCCATACCCATTAGCTAAGAACTCCTATAATAGATGATACACATTCCTTCATTCCCATAACCCTACCCATGAACGTAACACGTACTAAATGAACTAAAATGTATTTCAAAAGGATTGGAATAAAGAAGTTTGAGGTTTGTAGCTTGTATGAGCTCAGTATCAAAACAAAGATAATTGCTGTTGATACAAGTTTGTCAATAAAATCTCATTTTTAATTTTTAAAAGAAAGTTCTCTCTGAGAAGTGATATCACTGTTCGAAGAAAGTGAATTTCATGCTTATTCCTTATTCAATTATAGGAAGTCTACATTGGCTATTCACTCACTTGTTGAGGATGTTTACACAGATCCTATCAGATAATTATGCAATGTTACGCCTTTAATTATGCAATGTTACGCCTTTAATTTTGCAATGTTACGCCTTTAATCCATCTCATTCTACATACACAGATGCATGTCGTCTACATAATTTGATTATTTTGTGTTAAAACGTATTTATTGAATGATGTTTTGTAGGAATCATTTGATAATCCTCGGAATCAAGGTTATGGTGGTGGAGATCTTGAAATGGGAACACAACACAACATGAATTCTGGAGAATTAGGGTTGGATGATTTTTTCAAGAAGGTGACAAATCTACTCCCCTTTTTTTAATTTTTTATACATGTCTAATTTCGTCAATCTAACTCATAGAGCTTACTGCTTTTTTTTTTATTTTACTAGGTTCAAGCCATTGAGAAACAATATGAGAAGCTGAATAAACTACTAAAAAAGTTACAGGTTCCTCCCTCTCATACACTGTTTGTAACTTTGTGTGCCACTTTTAGAAAAAAATATTGCCCTTTGAGCTATCTTTAGAAGAAAATACGCTCTTGATATCGTGATAATTATTACCGATGTAATTATGTTAAGTAAGTTCTATACAGGATGCTCATGAGGAATCAAAGGCTGTAACCAAGGCTGCTGCTATGAAAGGTAAACTTCAATTTTTATTTATTTATTTTGGTTCGGTGTTTATATATACTTGTATCATGACTATATGTTGGAAGACAACTTTGTACACATATGTTCTTGAAAGATAAACCATGTACTTCCAATTTAATCAAATAGTATTCTCCATTTGGCCCGGAGGAACAGAAGTTGACTTTATAATCTAGATGGAACGTTGTAGATGAATTCATATGGAAAATTCAAATATTTATTATATACGGACAACCGGAAGGAATACTCACATAATTATGAATTTCAAATTAGATCCTTGATTGGAAGACGTATCACTACACAACAAGCTATTTATATCACAAAAATGATTTGTAAAACTAAGATTTTAATGTTTTCAGTTGTTGATAACTTGATAGAGGAATTGTGGTTAAATTTTTGTTAACATGCAGCAATCAAGCAACATATGGAGAAAGATGTGGATGAAGTTGGAAAGATTGCACGGCTTATTAAATCAAAAATTGAGGAACTTGACAAGGAGGTTAGATCTTACACAGCTTATTTTGATTTGTGCTGAATAAGCTTGTTTAGTTATAAAATTTATTTGACTGATACTCCTACTTTCAATCATCAAATAGAACTTGGCTAACAGAAAGAAGCCTGGATGTGGAAAAGGAACCGGAGTAGACCGATCAAGAACGGCAACAACACTGTAACCTACTATGTTCTCTCTTATAGTTTTTGATGAATGGCAGAAATTGAGTGAATATCCACCTTAATCTTCAAAAATAATGAACTTCATGTGCAGTTCCCTGAAGAAAAAGTTTAAAGACAAGATGTCTGAATTTCAGGTATTGCATATGCATGTATATAATTTTCGATCCTCTATCATCCATCTTTTGTATGTATTTTAAAGCAAAAATTTTGTAGGCTCTAAGAGAAAGCATCCATCAAGAGCATCGTGAAGTGGTCGAGAGGCGTGTTTATACAGGTTTTAATGCTTAAATTAAACATCAAAATTAGTCGGAAATTTATAATTTCACATTCGCATTTCTTATATAACTTAAATCATTCAATTTTTTTATGACCATTTCAGTCACGGGAACCAGGGCTGATGAAGAGGTGTGGTCTTATTTATTTTTTTCTACCATTTGTTAGATAGCAAGTACAAACACGTAATCTAATGAAATAATTCTGCAGACAATTGATCGACTGATAGAGACGGGGGATAGTGAACAAATTTTTCAGAAAGCAATTCGGGAACACGGTCGAGGACAAGTTAGATTCTTCTCTTTCCCTTCTCCCCACCGAAAAATGTGTTTTTATTGCTGGACCATGCTTTATTTATATATTTTTTTGGTGCAGGTACTTGACACCCTTGCAGAGATCCAAGAACGTCATGATGCAGTAAGAGAAGTAGAAAGGAAGCTTCTTGAGTTGCAACAGGTGCATATGTGTGTATAAAACTATAATGTTAATTGAATATTCTATCAAATACATGTGAGATAATTGATAAATAATTAAAATTTTTGGTGTTTAGCTAGTTGCCCTTCACAGTTGATCCGGTGAATAATTTTTGTATCATGCTACAGCTGGTTGGTCCCACATTGAAAGCATATACATGACCTAAAAATTCCAAAACAATAATTACTACAGATTCTTCTTTAATCTACATGTTTGGCCCCATTCTTTTTGGACTTTTATAGACATCTAATTATCCGCTAATAATGACAAAATAAAAGGATAGGCAAATATTGTATTCGAAGTTTCAAGCATGTGGTAAATGCTTTATAACTTGAGAGACATTACTGGACTAAGGATTATAACATTAGTTTCTTTCAAATTATACAGCAGTTACTAAATTTTAATTTCAACCTTGATTATTTGTCTTCATGTTTGTCACTTTCTTAAGAAACTTGAACCTACTTGCGTCCCACAGGTTGGAGCCAGAAATTACAATTTCGGTTAGGCCTATAGTTTATTAGAAATATTTGACTATTAACAAGATATCTTAAATATCCTTCGGTGATGGTGAATCATACTAATCCTACATACCTTATTTACTTGTTTCTCATTTGATTTTTTCTTCAAGAAAGCAACTTCTGTTTTTTTAGATTTCGTGTTCAAATGCTTATATGCCCTAATACTCATCCTTGCCAAAGAAACTTGCAAGAATTTCAAAAAATGGTTTTAAAGGAATTCTCACCAACATGTAGATGTGAAGTTAAATATAGGGGCCTGTTAGTCTTTTAGAGATCTGACTTAATCCTAACTACCCTTAATTAATCTGCTTGTTTTCATGTTACAATATTTTCACGACCGATTAACATGATGCTTTTCTATAATTATTGAAATGATTTAACCATCTCTCTTGCAGATATTTATGGATATGGCTGTACTGGTGGATGCTCAAGGGGAAATGCTTGACAACATAGAGACACAGGTAACTAGAAACTACTTATATAACTTACACTGTATTATTGTTAAGAAGCAAGTGTACCCTTTTAACTTCTTGTGGTCAAACCATTTACCTTTGAAATTCTTAACCAATACTCGCTTTGCAACAAGTTTAACTTCAACCAATATGTACCCTTCTCTTATACTAGCTTTAACATAATCAGCATATTCATCAAACATCTATCGGGTAGCCGTTTGACTTCTTGTGGTCAAACTTGAGACTTTTGAATTTTGACCAGTTGTTTCTTCCTAACTGGATTAATAATGGCATGTGACAGGTGTCAAGTGCAGTAGATCATGTGCAAGATGGGAACAAAGCTCTTCACAAGGCAAAGAGTTTACAAAAGAACTCAAGGAAATGGATGTGCATTGCCATTTTAATTTTACTCATAATCGTTGCAGTTGTCGTTGTTGGTGTGCTCAAACCATGGAAAAGTGGCAATGGTGCTTAGCGCATGTGTACTTGTGGGTCCACCTGGCGATGAATGTTGGTCAATCAGATTTCTAAGATGCCAAGATAGTGATATTTTGTTGTGTTTTAAGAGTTTGAATGAGGTCTTGTTACAGAACACTATATTCCTTATTCTTGTGTAAATTGAGAGAACTGTTTTCTATGCTATTGACTCTGCTTTTGTAATTGACATTCTTTCTATGTTTGTATTCTTTTATATATACATATGCTCTAGTTATTTAAGCTTTTGTTTTACAATATCTTTATATAATACGAGTATAATGTTCATATTCTTATCAAATACCATATTAAATACCGTAGGGGATTTCATGCGGTTATTGGTTTGGTTTTTCAAATGTTTCTTTCTACTTTTTCAAATTAATGGTTTTTTTCTTAAACCTAATGATTTGGTTTAATTTCTATCATACCCTTCCCTTAATTCTAGTAATAATAATGTAATATGTTAGTGTTATCTAGTTCTAAAAAGTTTATATTTTCTTTAAAATTCAATACATTCATTACAATGTCACATAATCCAATAAGTTTTGTGTGATAAAGGCACCTTGTTTCGATAAACTGGAAAGCTCAATCCTGAAGTCCATCTAAAACCAAGTTACAGTAATAGTGTTGTTTTGTTCCGGTTTCAAAATTTTAACAAATTGGTTTATAGATATCAAAACCTGTTACCAACTATTTCAAACACAATTTAACTTTAGACCAAACATTTACAACTTACTTGATAAATCTTATATCACAACAACTAATTGGCATAAACAACCTCTCTAAACAGAAACTTATTCTCATCCCATTCTCTTACATTCTATCAATAACTCAGCTATAAGTATCATTTTATCGCACAGGGTATGTTTACCAAGTAAGGGGTCGTTTGGTAACATCTGAATCAGCCTCTTAATAGTTCAAATATCTGAATGGTTTGGCACTTCACGGTTCAGAGTGTTTGTTTCGTGAGCAAATGTCTGAATGGTTCGCATTTGCCTATGAATGGTTAAACATTATACTAATGCTGATAGTTAACAACTCTTATCTGAATTGGTCAGACACTTGCTTTTGAATAGTTAAACAATATATTAACGTTCAGAACTCTTAATGGTTCAGCACTTAATGATTCATAACTCTTATTGGTTCAGCACTTAATCATTCAGAAATTATCAAACAGTTTTTAAATATTTATTTTTAGCAAGTTATAAATTTTATTATTACTAAAACTTAACGACAAGCATGTAAATAACAATTCCATTGTCGTCCAGCGGTTAGGATATCTGGCTTTCACCCAGGAGACCCGGGTTCGATTCCCGGCAATGGAACCTTTTTGTTTTTTTCGGGTCAAACCGATTCGGATCCATACCCGTTAATCCCACTTCAAAGATGCCCCTTTTGAGGTCAAACAAGCTCTCACTCATTCTACAGATGAAGTTAGTTCAATCCTCCTAACAAACATTCTTTTTTCTCTGTTTGTACATCGATTCATCGGAAAGTTTATGATTCATCTTGCTGATTAATACAGGTAATCTTTTGGGTTTTTCAATCATTCTGTTTCGTTTAATTTCAAATTCTGTTTGTACTTAGGGTTTCGGCGAATTAGGTTATCTTGACGAGTGTTCGATGTTTGATTTGCATTTGTTTTACCTTTTCTGGTTTGATTCGAGCTTACAATTCGTTTGCTTGATCGAAGATAAGTTTCGATTGGGGTCAAACGTGTTCTTAGGCTCCAATACGATTCCATTAAAAAGGAAATCAACTATTGAAATTGTGTTGACTCTTTAGTTTCAATTAGGGATTTAGGGTAATCTTGATGTCTGTAGTGAACAATCAGATCAACTTAGGGTTTGAACAATCACCAAAGTTTCATTTGAATGATTCGCATTTGTTCAAGATTGTATGGATTTAACAAACATGTATGCAGGCCTTGTGACATGGGTTCATCACAAAAGGACGAGGGTAAAACAGTCATTTCACACACCGAAAGCGAGAGCAAGTGTTTTGAGGTTAAGATACTGTTATTCGCTCGCGCTAGAGATCTAACCGGGTTGACTGATATGAAACTGGAAGTGTCGTCTGGTACCACTGCTGGCGATTGCTTGGATAAACTCGTTGCAAAATTCCAGGCTTGAACGAGCTTCGCGGATGCATGGTTCTAGCTTTGAACGAGGAATACACAACTGAATCAACTCTTGTTAAGAATCGAGATGAGTGGCGATCATACCTCCTATAAGCGGAGGCTAAGATCTATCTATATATATGGTCGTTTGATTCGAACGAGTTTTAAATAGAGAACTTTAAAACAACTTTTGTAGTAGTCTATTTAAAATTGGTTATCTATCAAAGGTATTGTCTATATATGTGTTGTCCACACATCTATTGTGTTTTATAGGATACTTGGTTTTGTTGATTGTTTTTGTTATCTAAAATGGATGATTTTAATTTTAATAAATGTGTTTTTTCCAATATTACACATTTGTTGCTTGTAGTGAGTTCATGTCTTGTAGTCTTTTAACCCTTTTAAGATTTTGTAATATGTGAACTAATAATATGAAAATATGATGCAAAAATAATATTATCTGAATTTTACTCAAAGGTAACTATTTGTGTTGCTGTGATCAAAAGTTTCAAAACCACTTGACAAGACAGTTCACAGCCCGAATAGAAATTAAAGCACTACGACTCTTTTTACGACTCATCTCGCTCCCAACCGCCTAATCTCAACCCTGGGTCATAGTTAGTGAAGAGGCGGAACTCGTTTCCAAGCTTGCTGGAGTGCTGCGGGCGGAACCCACATGGACGTAGACCTAGAAGCTGGGTGGCTCTATCATGCTGCACTGCACCTGCACAATTAAACAACGGATTCAATAACACAGGCCGCATGGTAAACAAGTATTAGAATGATGTCATCTAATATCAACTATATTTTTTTAGCAAAGATGAACGGGTCAGGTAACAGGCTCGAATATAATTCGGCTATCTATTTAAGGATGAGCTGGACCTGCGTAAGCTTTTTTTGTCCATATAGAAAGAACTTCAAAAATCTTTAGGTGGATGTAAGTGTAAACCCATTTGACCCGTTCCCCTGTTAGCTTAATTATCATTTAAGATGAAAGACCACAAGAAATCCCAAATAAACGTGTTAATGAATCATGAGTGAGTTGAAATAGCCACAAATGAATGTTAATAATCTACTAACAAAGAAAAGTAGCTCATAAAAAAGGCTTGTCGAGCATAAGCCAAGTCAAGACTCAAGCCTTCTCCTTTTGACTAAATGAACCCATAAAGCATAATCAGTAAAACCGCTAAAATTACATTAACTATAATGCATAGTTTTACTCCATTAGGAAATGTTTATAAATGCATAAAGAAGAAAAGCAAAAGAAAGCAAGTAAAATGAATGACCAAAAAGAGTCTGACCTGTGAGCAAAAGCAAGTATGATTGTCCAGGTTTCTTAAGAAAACCAACTGTTTCGGATACCTTTTCCAAGCACTCCTGGCTCTGCCAATCATAAATACAAGCATAACTTAAATTCACTTCATTTCAGAAAAAGAAAATTGCAAAAAGAAGTTCACACGTTGAAGTTTTTATTTTTCTAAGTGATATGATTATATCAGAGAAACCAAAAATAGTAGTTAGAAAACCTTCAAAGGAAGGTTTAAGGTTTAACTGTTTAAGTTCTCATAATTGCAGCTCTAACAGTTCAGAAATCAAGGGGATGCATAATGGTATGTGGTTTTGTGTAAGTAATTACCAGGTAGGGAGGATCTGCAACAATGATACTGAATGAATGCTTCATTGTTGCTGGGAGCTCTAACGGTTCATTGTAATCATAGTAAGTGAATTCATTTCCATATTGCTCAAATCGCTTGTCGTATTCCAGAAGTTGCACAGGCAAATCATGGTGCATTTTCTAAAAACAAAGTGGAAAGAATTAAGAGACTGTTTGGCAACTTCTGAATGATTAAGTGCTGAATCAATAAGATGTCTGAATCATTAAGTGCTGAATCATTAATTTAACTATTCAAAGACAAATGTCTGATCAATTTAGATAATATGTCTTAACCATTCAGTAGACTCTTAACCATTCAGCATCAGTATGATGCTTAACCATTCAAAGGTAAATCTCTTAACCATTCAGACATGTGCTCACGAAACAAACAGTCTGAACCATTCAGACATCTGAACCATTAAGAGGCTGATTAAAAGGCTGTCAAACAGCCCCTCAGTATTAATGTTCTTCTACACTTAGTTTTAAAAAACACAGACAATCAGAAACACACGCTTCAGGGCCTTAAAACCGTGCTTCAGGCACATCTCGGTTAAATTGGTCAAAATTAGGTTCTAAAAGAAGCTGATATCTAAAACAACCGAAGGGGCAACTAAATCATGAACAGTTTATTTATAAATTAGTTGAAGCTCTCGTACATGAAACCTTTGGTTACACAAGCAACATCTTAAATCTAAGCTTTTATACTCTGATCTAAAACAAGCATCGTACCCTGTCACTTGTAAACCTTATCATTTTACTTAATTACTTCTGATCTTTTCACGTCAATAGCTTATACTACATGATTCCATTAGCATCTAGAACTCAACATACACAAAATGGAAGAAAATCAAGAACAGGTATACAGCATAATTCCAACGCTTACTTTATGCATCAAAAACATTGAAATAAACAGTAACATGATAAGTTTGAGTAAGTGAAAGTACCTTGAGATAAACGTAGAGAGTAGGGCAAGCAATGCAGGCGACGGAAGGTGGAGCATCGATGGAGGTAGAGAGCGCGTGGACTTCTCTCGCCACCGTCTCCGCCGTTTCTCGGTCGTACCAGAACTGGCTGAGCCTCCAGTCCTCCGTCACCAACGCCACCTCTTTCTGCTCCGACGCCGTCGCATCATCGCGGTTTTGTTCTGAGAGAAACTCCCTCAGAGCCTCTAGAGCATGGGCGCTCAACGTCGGAGTGTCATCCTCATCGGCGCCGGCGCCGGCGCCGGCGGTGTTCTGATTTCTCACGTCTTCCATTTGCTAGGGTTTGCTGATTTCGAGACGTTTCGGTGCGCAAATACAGTAGTAGTTTACTATACAAAATCTAGCAATTTACTCTCAAGTTGTGCTAAAGGATAGCTATTTTCGTTTTTTATTTTCGTTATTATAATTATAATAAAAATCATTAGTTATGTTTTTTCTTTTAGTTAAATAAAATATGATATATGTTATAGATACATTTATTTATTTTTATTTACTTATTTTTTTATACATACATATAGATACGAGAGATAAAGAAAACAAGATGTCTAAATAACAAAATAAGGGTGTTTGTATAACACAACTCTTTTATACATTTTTTATTACTTTTTTTTCTTCTCATTTATTCACAACCACTTTTAAAAATAATAAAAATTCATAAGAGTTAAACAATAAATTCTTAAATTTACAAACACTAATATTTTCTTTCATCCACTTATAACCACTTAAACCATTTTATATAATTTAATAACTCCCACTCACATATTTTAAGGAATGGGCTTTGAATGCTCAAAGTGCACTTTGTTTTTCATAGGTGAAATGTCTGCGATCTTTGGATCGCATTTACAATAGAAGAAATGGACCAAACTTTTATAATTTATTAAAAAAAAATATTTGTTTTTAACATCTGTAATTGCTTTAATAAACTATTGGTGGTGTACGGATAGTGGTGGTGGTGGCGGTGCAAGGTAGTGGTGGTGATGGTGGATGGTAAGTGGTGGTGTTTAACACTCTGCAAATTTTAAAAGTGACTGGGCCAAATCTGCATCAATAAGAGCTCGCGCAAACGTTATATAATGAAACGTATTCAGAAAAAACAAATAATATGCATATGGTAATGTCTGCACTAGACTTTCCCATATGTTTTTTGGTAAACAAACACCATGTTAGTATACTATAATTAAAAAGACGACCTATCTTTTTTTCTTTTAATAATAGTTAACTAGAATTCAAACCCGCGCGATGCGACGAGTCTGCAAACTTTGTTACGTGCGCTACATCGATATTATTAATATGATCGAAACATAAAAAAAGAATATTATGATTCGCACGTTACATCTCGAACAAAAGTTAACATTAAAATGACAAAATTTATAAAAAAAGTAAAAAAGGAAAAAAACAAATATTAATAAGTAATTTAGAAAATATAATAATGATATAAGAAAAGAAAATTTATGAAAAAGCAAAAAAGAAAACATGCATCCAAACGTGTCATCGAGTTTAAGTAAACTTGCTAATGGACCAATGACCAAATTATATTTTCTTATTTGCAATAATTGTATTTGAAAAATGAAAAAAGACAAAAGAAAGTTGCTCGCGGGATTCAAACGTGAACCTCAGGTTAAAAGGAAGGAGTTACATACCACTGGACTAAAAACACAGTATCAATGTTTTTGACACCGGATTGAACCTATCGGTTCGACCGTTTGCCCGGGAACCGGTCCGGTGTCCGGTCCGGTTTGGTATGATTCGTTTTTTAGTGGTCGAACCGGTCGTTTCGTGCCAAACCGCTGATCGGACCGGTTCAAACCAGTTTTGGTATTTTTTTAGTTTATTTTTTCTATTTTAATGAGTAAAAACGGGATGTTAAACCATAAATTACTACATCGGATATACAAATATATAGTTAAGTTTTATATATAACTATAAAATATTTATATAAATCATATATAAACTACTTATATTTAATTACATATATCAATATAATTAAAATATAGTTAAATACGATCCGACCACCAAACCAGTAATGCGTCCGGTTCGACGTCCGATCAGGTTCTAAAAACATTACATAGTATTGATATATTGTTGCAATAGTTATGTTGGATCAAGAAGAAGGCTGGTGCAACAAAAACCAATTCACTTAGACAATTTTGGTATTACATGCAAGGGCTTCCGAAGCTTAGCATGGAACTTCCGAAGGTTGTAGAGTTCTTCAGAAGACAAAGTGAAAGATAAACTTCCGAAGACAGAACTCTACTTCCGAAGCAAAGAGCATGCTTCCGAAGATCAAGTCTTAGAAGAAAAACCTGAAGACTACTTCTGAAGTATGATGATAAGAAGAAGTCTCCAAGCCTTGGAAGAAGCAGTCTCTTCCGAAGTATAAGTGGCTTCGGAAGTTCTTACTCTTCAGAAGCCATTTAACCTTCGGAAGACACTGTTATGAACCAGTAGACACAAGTATGGTCTCTGACACTCCGCTACAGACCTCTGATACTGTATGGCATTTTCTCAAAGGGCCATGCAGTTGACCATACTTTATTCCACTGTTCACCTTTTTATGATAGTACAAGTTACCAACTTTAGTTGGTGACAAAAGTAAATCAGGGACATGTCCTGACTATCAAATTTTAGATAAGACTTTATCCGAGATATCTTAAACTATAGTCTTGTAGTATAGACTCTAGCTATAGGATCCCAGCTGATATCAAAGTATATCCGGCTGTAGGTAGTATTATATATAGGTTCTCTTTGTAACTCATTCCACACTGCTTGTAAGAGTCTTGTATTATTGAGTTGAGAAGCAATATATAAAAGTATCTTAAAAATTACTTCTTGCGTTCTTTATTACTTTCTATATTGTGATCAACTCTTACTGATTCTATCTTTACCCGAGTGTTGTTCTAGGTGAGTTTGAGAGAAAACAAAGTGTTAAGTGACCAATATCGATCCTGCAATTGGTATCAGAGCTACTCAGGCTCTTGATTGCGTGATCTAACCATCCAAATCAACCTGTTTTTCATTTTTCCCTACAAGCCACTCACTTAAAATGGTCCTTAACAAGTCCGAGGTAGAGATAGGAACCATGACAAAGGCTCCCATCATTACTCCTGAAAATTTCAGGTCTTGGAGCAGGAGAATGGAATGCTTTATCAGATACCAAGACAGCAAGATGTGGAACTTCATTGTTAATGGACCGTACAAGCCAAAGGTGGCATCACCTGGTGGAAACGGTGCCATGATAGAAAAGGCTGTTGAGGACTATTATGATGAAGACAGAAAGAAGATGGACATCGACAGCAATGTTATGACCATTCTCATGACTGCAATACCGAACTCCATTATGGTGGGATTCGAGCATTGCAAGACTGCCAAAGAATTGTTTGATGCACTTGCTCAGATGTACTCAAGCTCCAATGACTCGAAGAAGGACTCGCTGAAGCAACAGTTTGAGAACTTCACTCATATTGCTGGAGAGACTCTCAGCCAGTAGTACTTCAGGTACATGGATCTTATCTCTTCTCTTCGGTCTGTGAAGATCACTCCCGAACTTAGAGATATTACTAGAAAGTTCATGGTGCTCTTCCAAACGAGTGGACATTTTACTGTGTCTCTATCAAAAGGACAGAGAACTTGAACACTCTCACCATGACTGAACTCTATGGCATTCTCGATGGATATCGCGTAGAGATGGAGAGTAAGAAGGGCCACCATACAAGCAGACCCATGAGTCTTCCTGCTAGCAACACTTTAATGGTTGCTGAAGGCTCATTACCCCCCACAACCTCAGCATTACCTGACCTACCAGCAGCCATCCTGCTATGCTAGATCATACATCACTTATCCTGAGACTCCAAGGTCTCAACAGGCTCAACACAACTCCTTTCAGGAAAGTTGTGCCTTTGTCTCAGGAAGTGGACACTCTGGTGATTTTCAATACTGCTTTGATGATCTTAAGTGTTTCAGTCCAGATGATGTAGAGTACGTGGACAGTGTCCAACAGATTGCTCTTTTAACTTATAGAGTGAAGAAGCTCTTTAAGAGAACTAGAAGGCATTTCCCTCAAAACCCAAATACCAGCAAGTTTGGGTTTAACAAGACCAAGGCAAAGTGTTACAACTATAACCAACTGGGTCACTTTGCAAGGGAATGCAAGGCTCCCAAGACCAATCTGGGAACCCCACAGGCCTCCACACATCCCTCAACCTCAGAGCCCGCTGAGAAGTCAACTGAAACAGCTGCAATGGCTTAAGAAGTTGACTGGAGCTTCATGGTACAGGATGTGACTCCTGCTCAAACTCTCATGGCTAGAACAGACGATACTCAGGTATATGAACATCTCTGTACTCCAGCCTGTATAGCTAAAGTTAAACTTTATCAGGATTATAATATGGAAATCAGATCTGATATTAAGTCTTTAAATATCTTAAAATTTGATTTTAAAAGAGCTGAATCTGACTATCAAAAGAAAATTGAGGAGTTAGAGAAAACTGTGACTCTTTTAAAACATGAACATACCAACTACAAGACTCAAATCAAGGATCTGATATCCAAATTGTCTGAGGCTCAAGCCCAGCTTGTCACTGCCGAGGCTCAGGCCAGGAAGCATGCTATTCTGAGCAGAACTTCCAAGCTATTCTTGCATCATCCTCCCATTCCAAACTCTGTTATCAGAACAAAGAAGGGTTAGGAACCAATGAAATTGCTTCACCACACTCCTATGAGTCTATTAGACTGCCTAGATGTGGTACTGAGGAGCAAGAGGTTCCTACTGCTGACCCTTCTTCACTAGAGTTGAAGGATGAAACAACAATAGTGGCCACCACAGAGAAGGAACATGTAGATGTACCCATCTCCTCTGTGAAGATCAAATCCTAACCACTAAGGCCAGAAGAAGCAGAGCTAAAGTTGCTAGAAGAACTTCCAAGAAGGTGGTTGAGTCCAAGTTGAAGATTGACCCAAAGCAGAAGGTGTCTTTATCTCAGCTGGATTCCAAGTGTTAGGTACTTCTGATTCTAGAAAGGAGTGTAATACCAGCACTCCTGTCCTACCAAAGGATCCGAAGTTGTAGGGAAAAGTTGCAGATGAAGAAAAGAAGCCCAAGAAACTTCACCCTTTCATTCCCAAAAGACTAACATTGCATGTATAATGTGTGGTCTGCAAAACCACATGGCAAAAGATTGTTACTACAATCCTACAAGCACACATTATGTAAATAGTGTTAGACAAGAAGGAGTCAGGGAAGGTTTCACATTTGGATCTTTTCAAACGGTTTAAGTGATGAAAAAGGGAAAGCTAGTTTCGGAAGCTAGGTTGCTTTCGGAAGAAACTCTTTCTTCCGAAGGGAAAATGGCTTCGGAAGCAAAAGCTACTAAGGTTCGGAAGAACAAGAAAGCTCCCTTCAAACCATCCCAGAAGAAGACTGCTTCGGAAGATGGCCATAGCTCATCCTCCAAGATCAACCAAAGGGTGGACTGGAAGATCAAGGAAGATGTTGCAGCCCAAACCTCTTCTTCAAAGACCTCTATTGAACCCCCATGCATATCTTTTGGTTTAATTATGTCATTATCTTTGGAAGAACCCAAGACCAGCAAGGCTTGGGCTTCCAAACAAAACTAACAATCTCATCTTGTGTGCAGGGACATCCATATGACAAGAACAACAATGTCTGGATAGTAGACAGTGGATGCTCTAGGCACATGACAAGGAACAGATCTCTCCTTCAATAGTTTCAGAACTATGATGGAGGTCCTATCTAATTTGGAGGTGAGGCCGGAGGATATATTTCTAGCAGAGGGAGTATATCCAATGGTAAATTAAAGATTGACAAAGTTCACTTTGTCAAACAACTTGAACACAATATGTTAAGTGTTTCTCAATTCTGTGATCAAAAGCAGCAAATGATTTTCACAGAACATGAGTGCATTATCCTCAAACCAGGGATGACAATTTCTCTGGAATTGGTGCTTCTTAGATCTCCCAGGAAAGGGGATATGTACAAGCTGGATATGAACAATGCTTCCTCAATAGGTGAAGTATAATGCTTTCTTTCCAAAGCTGACAGTGATGAGTCTACATTACGGCATAAACGTATATGTCATGTAAATTTTAAGACAATGAATAAATTGGCTAAAAATAACTTGGTACATGGTTTGCCTAAAAAGGAGTTTTTCTGCAAAGATAACTGTGTTGCATGCCTGAAAGGGAAACAACATAGGACATCTCACAAATCCAAATGTGTTAACTCTATCACGACTCCATTACACTTATTGCACATGAATCTTTTTGGTCCCACAAGTATAATGAGCATTGGAAGGAAATCATATTGCCTTATGATAGTTGATGATTTTACAAGATTCACATGGGTATTCTTTCTAAGAACTAAAGATGAAACTACTGAAACATTAAAATCTTTTATTCTTAAAATAGAAAATCAAATTGATCACAAGGTTAAAATTATTAGAAGTGATCAAGGGACTGAGTTTAAGAACTTCGTTCTTGACTCATTTTGTAACTCAAAAGGGATTGCCAGACAATATAGTGCTACCAGAACTCCTCAACAAGACGGTGTTGCTGAGAGGAGGAACAAGACACTTATTGAGGCTGCTTGAACTATGTTAGCTGATTCAAAACTACCTCTTACATTCTGGGTAGAGGCAGTCAGCACTGCATGCTATGTGCAGGACAAAGTTCTTTTAGTTAAGCCCCGTGGAAGAACCCCTTATGAGCTATGGAACAAGAGGCCACCGTTCATTGGCTTTCTAAGGTCCTTTGGCAGCAGGTGTACCATACTTAACACAAAAGACAATTTAGCAAAAATTGTTGAAAAGTCGGATAATGCTATATGTGTTGGGTACTCTTCTAGTTCCAAAGCTTATAGAGTATACAACATTAAGAATCAACAATTGAGGAGTCGTCCAATATAGTTGTTAATCAGCACACTTCTTATGTTAGGGGGAATGACCCTGATCATATCTTTGATTTAGAATTATTTCCAAACTATTCTAAACCATCTTGTGAGAATGTTTCAGTTGGAACATGTGCTCAAAATGATGCTGATGCTACTACTGATGATCAACTGTTTGAGCTACCCAGGCCTAGTCCAATGTAACGTTCCGTATTTTCATTTATTTATTTTATTGTAATCATCCTCTTTCTTCAATCCTTGTAATGTCAAGACTTGAAGCTCCAGTAGGTAGCCACTCCTTCTCAGGGAACCGTACGTGAGACTCATAGTGGAAATATTTATTTTATATTATTTTTGTTCATTATATGTTTGTTTAACAATTAAACAATTACGAATACGCATTTTAATGCAAAACCAAGCAATTTATCGAGAATTATTTTTTGAATAATTATTTATAAGGTTTCTTGTATGGTTCATATGTTTAAATACCCAAATATATTTAATCATTAGTTTATGATGCAATTTGATAAATACATAAGTGAAGGGTTAAATTTGAAACTATTGAATTTACTTCCACTCATCTCCCCAACTACTTTCATTAATGTCCAATCATAATTTCTATCTATAAATACTAACTCAAATAATTCTCTAATCACTTTCATCACTCTAAACTCTCTCAATCCATCCAAGAACTTCATCTTTTTAACAAGAAATATTCAAGAATAACTTGTGAGTTTTAATTTATTTATTTATTTATTTATTTATTTATTTATACTTTCTTTCTTACTTTATTCTTTATTTTCTCTACCACTTGGAATAACCTCTATGACATAACCACTTAGTCACCAGGTGAACAAGTATGGTAACCCCCATTTTGAGGTCCAAGTTGGAAATATATACTTGATTCTTTCATACATGTTTTCTTGTTTTATTTTTAAATCTTTTACATACTAAACCAAGTCACCAACAACTTCACTGTAGGAAGGCTTGGTTGAAATTATATTTCTGAAATTGTAAGGCTTTTACACTCCATTCTTTCATTTTTACAAACCTAAGTGATCTACAAATCAAGAAGTGGATGAAACCAACCGAGCCTCCAACCAATGTTGAAAGGCTTTGTTATGGTTTAAATGGTGATGTTGAACCTTGGTCTACAACTAATTTATCCACCATACCCCACTTGAACCACTTAGTCAGACTAGTTATTTTACTTTAGTATTTTCATATATACTCAAGGGTTTGCAAGAACATAAAACAAAGTTTAACCCATTAACTTACTAAAAAGCAGCGGATTTCAACATATTATTTACTTACTTATAAGCTGAAAATATGTTCATTAGGTGACCATTTCAATGTATAAGCAAACCCAAAACAAAGGATCTTAAATATGTGAATGAACAAGCTAAGAACATATGTTAAACAACATAAAATCACAGCTACATGAAGCTGTGATTAACTACCTTTCTGCTGCTGAAAAGTCGACTAAGGTAGAGAATAAGTTGCTAAAACTTCGGCCAAGGCTCCAAGGAAGGATCCCTCAAGCTAGTATACCCCAAGAACTATCACAAAACACCTTAGATGCTAGGATTGAACACCAAAAAAGAGAAACTCTTCTGGAATAACTTTCACCGAGTTCTATCTATCAAGAACAAGAAAACCCTTTTTTTTGTTCTATTGCATGTGAGAGAGAAAGAAGAGTGTGAGTGAATGTGTGTCTCAAGAGTGTATATTTTCAAGGAAAACAACAATACCAGAGAAAGGCCACTCTCCAAGGGCGGCCGAATCTCCCTTTTTAAAATGGTGTTTCCCCCCTAAAACTAAATGACTTATTAACACATCAATAAGTCATTCCTTTTAAAAGTTTTTCATCCAATAAACTTTATTAGAATAACACATACACATTCACTAGTTATTTGATGTTATTTAAATAAATTAAATAACATTACAAACAATTTCTATAACAAAATATCCATATAAATTGTTCAATCTCATATGCAACTTATTTAGAAAACCCATTTTCTAAATTTGGTGTTATTATTTAATTGCATGATCATATCATCAATTGAATAATTGTCGGTGATTGCAAAGCTTGTTATTGGGTATAACCCGACTTGGATCATGACATACTAACCGCATCAATGTTCTATGTGTCTTGGGCATATAGAATCTAACAATCTCCCACTTGCCCAAGACTCATAGAAGATTGATGCAAGCAGTAAATACCGCCTAACAACGGTTTACTACCCTTAATACGCATGACTTATAGCCATTCAATAACATCATCTATTCAAGTATCCTACTTGAAATGATTTAGGTGAATCAATCATCTATCCTTTTGTTACAGATGTCATGTTAAATCCAAGAACATAGAGTGATCATTCCTTGTTGATTTAACTTATCAGGCCTTAGACATCTAACTCTCAACGAATAAGAGAACAAATTCCATCTTGACCACATACGTTTCTCACAAACACCTCGTGTCATACCTGAACATATCCTTATGTGCTGTCCACTATTTCAGGACAGTGAAGAATTAGCTCAAGGTATAATACTTGGTGAATATCAAAACCCAATATGTATCTCAGGTCGGAGGATACCAAATGATATTCGCCTTTACTCAAAATTACTTATGATCAATCAATAAGATTCCATGTAGTAAAGTTTGAGTTGCGGGTTAGTCCAATATTTGTATCCCACAAATATCTATGAACCTTGGTAGCAACCCATTGCTCTATATTCATCCTTATGAATATCAACCAATCCAAGTTCATAATAATCTTACCCTCACACTTGTTCCCACAAGTATGAACGACTACGGACATTTAGAGTAAACAATTTACTCATGGATTAAACATGCTAAATTGGAACATTAATTGAAACATTATAACCAAATAATTTTATTCAAATAATAGAGAGTTCCACATATCCAAATACAAAATTACAGATCAAATCCAATCACTAGAATATCGAAGTCCCATGGCACAAGTATGACCTTCATGCTTTGCCTTTTCAAGGAGCTTCGTGAGAGGATCCGCAATGTTCTGATCCGTGTGAACTTTGCGAATACATATCTTTCCTTTTTCAACTTCATCTCGTATGTAGTTGAATCTCCGCTCAATGTGCCTAGTCTTTTGATGAGCACGAGGTTCCTTGATTTGAGCAATCGCACCCGTTGTCACAAAAGATCTCTAGGGGGTCCTGAATGGAAGGGACAACCCCTAATCGGCAATGAATTTCTTAACCATGCAGCTTCTTGAGCTGCCAATGAGGCGGGACGTATTCTGATTCTGTAGTTGATAGAGCCACCACATCCTGTTTGGAGCTTTTCCAAGAGACCGCTCCTCCATTCAGAATGAAAATATATCCCGATTGTGACCGAGAATCATCACGATCGGTTTGGAAACTCGCATCCGTGTAACCTTTTACAACGAGTTCCTCATCACCAGATCCATAGATTAGAACATATCTCTTGTCCTCCTTAGGTACTTAAGTATGTTCTTAACAGCCATCCAATGACTGTTTCCAGGATTTTGCTGGTAACGGCTTGTCATGCTTAAGGCGCATGACACGTCCGGTCGAGTGCATATCATTGCATACATGATGGATCCAATAGCAGATGCGTATGGGATTGCCTTCATTTTATCTTGCTCATCCTTTGAGCTAGGACATTGAGTCGTACTCAATATCGTTCCTCTTTGAATAGGTACGGTACCTTTCTTAGAGTTCTCCATCTTGAACCTTTTCAAGATTTTATCAATATACGCACTTTGATTTAAACCAATCAACCGCCTGATCTATCCCTATAGATCTTTATTCCCAGAATATAGGCGGCTTCTCCAAGATCCTTATGGAAAAACAACTTCCAAGCCAGGTTTTTACACTTTCCAAGGTTGGAATGTCATTTCCAAATAGTAGTATGTCATCAACATACAATACTAGGAAAGTTTGTGCTCCCACTAGCCTTCTTATACACACAAGCCTCATCAGCGTTTTTGATGAAGCCAATTTCTTTACCTCCTCATCAAAACGATGATTCCAGCTTCTCGATGCTTGTTTCAATCCATAGATTGATTTCTTTAACTTGCATACTTTATTAGGATGTTTTGGATCGACAAAACCTTCAGGCTGAACCATATAAACATCTTCCTCAAGATATCCATTTAGGAAAGCGGTTTTGACATCCATTTGCCAAATCTCATAATCATAATGAGCAGCTATGGCAAACAATATCCTTATAGACTTTAGCATCGCAACAGGTGAGAAGGTTTCATCATAATCAACCCCTTGAGTTTGAGTGAAACCCTTTGCTACAAGTCTAGCTTTATAAGTATCCAAGTTTCCATGCATATCGGTTTTCTTCTTGAAAACCCACTTACTTCCAACTACCTTGGAATTAAGAGGTGGTACAACAAGTTCCCAAACTTGATTGTCATACATGGATTGCATCTCAACGTTCATGGCCTCAAGCCATTTGTCACAATCCAAATTGGACACTGCATCATGGTATGTGGTTGGTTCATCTGAATCTACCACATAGCATCCATCCATGAAAAATCCGTATCTTTCAGGTGGATTACTAGTTCTACCACTTCTACGAACGTTTTGTGTGTATTGATCAACCACTTGATCATCTTCAACATCCTCATGTTGAGTGCTAGTTTCAACCAAACGTGCATCGGGTTGTGGTTCTTGATCCTCCTCAAGATCCACTGTTCTACTGCTAGTTCCTTCCATAAAACTTTGCTTCTAAGAACTCACCCTTTCACAACAAACACCTTTTGTTCCAGTGGATCATAGAAATATCCCATAGAATCTCTAGGTATCCAACAAAGATACACTTGGTGGATCGGACTTCCAATTTGTTTGGGGTGGGAGTCTTAACATAAGCCTCACAACCCCAGACCCTTAAGTATGATAGGGATGGAACTCTTCCATGCCATATCTCGAAAGGTGTCCTTTCCACCTTTTTGGTTGGGGCCATATTTAGAATACGGGCCGCGAGAGCAAAGCGAAACCCCAAAATGATAGAGGTAATGTGCTTCTAGCCATCATAGATCGGACCATATCCAATAAGGTTCGATTCCTCCTCTCAGACACACCATTGTGTTGTGGTGTTCCAGGTGGAGTGAGTTGTGAGACAATCCCACAACTCCTAAGATGATCTTGAAAAGCATCACTTAGGTATTCACCTCCTCTATCGGTGCGGAGACTTTAATCGACTTGTTGAGTTGATTTTCTACTTCATTCTTGAAGATTTTGAACATTTCAAAAGCTTCATCTTTGTGCCTTAATAAGTACACATACCCATAGCGACTATAATCGTCGGTAAAGGTAATGAAGTATATTTCACCATTCCTAGTCATTGGCTTAAAAGGACCACATACATCCGAATGTATGATTCCTAATAAATCTTTTGCCCTTTCGTTAGTTCCACTAAAGGGTGCCTTAGTCATTTTACCTTGTAAACAAGACTCACAGACATCATTCGTTTTTAAAAGACCATTCTTTTGAAGTGTTTGTATACGTTTCTTGTTTATATGACCAAGACGACAATGCCAAAGATAGGTTCACTCAAATCCAACTTGAGTTTCTTGGTGCTAGTTTGGTACAATGAACTATTTAAAGTATTTTCATGAACCAATTCATAAACCATTAATGGGTATAGCTTTAAAATAGAACATATCATTTAAAGAAACATGAATATCATTTTCAACAAAAGATAATACATAATCATAAAGTCTTAATTGGGATACAGAAATAATGTTCCTAGTCAAACTAGGAGCATACAAAACATTCTTCAAAATAACATCCAAGCCACTTGGAAGTTCAAGATGTAGTCCCCACGAGCTTCAACTTGGACTTTGGTTCCATTGCCCATGAAGAGGCTAACATCCCCTTGATTGAAGTCCCTACTTCTTTTGAACCCCTGCAACAAATTGCAAATATGAGTTCCATCCGGTATCTAATACCCATGTGTTTGAAGATGTAACATTAAGATCAATATGAATCATGTATATTGTACCTGAGGTCTGCCCGGCATCCCTCTTGGCTTTCAACTCTTGGAGATGGACAGGACAATTTCTTGCCCAATGTCCAATCTCCCCACACTTGAAGCATGGGTCATTGTAGCAACCTTTTGCTTCTTCTCTTGTGGTTTGGGTGGCACCCTTGCCACCCCTTTCCCTTTTCCCCATACGGGTCCCTTACCCTTGGCAACCTTTGCCTTGGGTGCGGGATGAGGCCTTTTCTTGTTCCCATTCATTGATGGTGAGAACGGGTAAAACCCTTTTACCCATGGCCGCCTCGGCCGTTTTTAGCATTGAGTGAAGCTCACCAATGCTTTTGTCCCAAGCATTCATGTTGTAATTCAACACAAATGTCTCGAACTTCTTGGTAAGGCCATTGAGGATCAAATCCGTGGCCAATTCCTTCGAGACGGACAATTAAGCCTCTCGAGGCGGTCAATATGACTTTTCATCTTAAGTACATAAGATGAAACGATTGGTTGTCGTCCATACGACATGCATGGAGTGCTCGAACCGTTTCGAAGCGCTCAACCCTTGCTTGCTGTTGGAACGTTTCCTTCAGCTGGGTTATCATGTCATAAGCTCCGTGATGTTCATACTCCTTTTGGAGATCCGGAGTCATGCTCGCAGCATGAGACAAGACACTTGGACGGAGTCCTCAGTGTACTTAGCCAATCGTTAGGCCTCCTCATCATCCTCAGCAGGTTGATCGGGGATAGGGTCGTCTAAAATATATGTCTTTCTTGCTTGAGAACGATTCTCAAGTTTCGATACCAATCAATAAAGTTGTTATGATTTAGACGTTCCTTTTGGAGTTGCTCGTAATGATTGGTTGGACGCGGATGAGTTATCGTGATTATCATTATTGGTGGCCATCTACAAATTTAACAAAGATCTATTTTAGTATTTTCGATATTTTATTTTTAAAATTAATGCCTTTTAAGGTCATTTTAATATTAAAGTCTAGAATCCAACATTACATTTAAATTGTGGTTAGGTGACCTTTATCCCACGATTTAAATTAATAAGGTGGTCAACGTTTGACGATTGCAACCATTTGCAACTTCTAGAAATATGGGATCGACTTGAAACATCATATGTAAAGTCGGCATGTTAATCCCATCAACACCATTTGGAAACCACACCGTAGGTGATCCATTTGACATGGTTTGCAAATCAAGATACCCTACTTACACCTACGTGTGAGTTTGCCAAAATAAGTGGTTAGGTGACCTTTATCCCACAAAAAGGCATTCTCACCTCAAGTCGCAAGTTCCCTCAAAATGGTTAGGTGACCTTTATCCCACTAAGAGTTCCCAAGTGACTCAAGTGTTGTGTAAAAGGACGGTGTTGATCTTGTTAAAATGTTAAGAGATTTCATAATACAAGTTTTAGAAAACTCTATGTACTTGTATTTGCATGCTTTCAAATACAAGGTACCCTATGGTCCTTTGATTAAAACCAATTTTTATCCTTAAAATCATTAAATCATTTTAATAACATTTTATTACTTTTTAATGATTAAGAACCATCATTTTATAGCTTGTTAAGTTTGTTAATTAGTTTGTAATGCATATCAAGATATCAACCATACAATCAAATAACAAACATACAAACAAGCATAAACATAAACAACCATAATGTGCATAACCATAGCTACTATGTGACCACACTTGTTTGCCATCACAAGTGTGATCATAAGGTCTTCCCTAAGGTTGGAAATCAACACAAAATTGAGGTCATCATAGGCCCCCACTTGAACTTGCATCCATATGCTTCAAGTTCCATGTCTTTGATGTCCATCTTTGGTCTTGATCTTGTGCATCTTCCTATTACAAAATTGTATCCTAATACATTTTTCTAATAAAAGAAATGCACCTAATCTATTAATTACATAACCAAATGAATAAATAATTACAACCAAATAATAAAGATGAATATTACAACCCAATTGAATGAATAAAACAACCATTCCAATCATCCAAACAACACAAGGCCAAAAGCTAGGTTATGCACAAACAAGAGAACATCATAAACATCAATCACAAACTAAATAAACCCCATCAAACCCAAAATTTTCAGCCAACATAAACTGAAAATTTGGGTTTGTTTGTCCAAACAAACAACATCCAAAATAATCAACCAATTGACATTTCATCTTTCAAGTTTAATCATAAGCATGAAGATATAACCATGAAAGACTTGGGGTTTACAAAATCAGCCAAAAATCAGCCTCTAATAGGTTGATAATAACCTTCTAAAACCGATTTTAAAGAACAAGAATAAGCAAGTTATCCACATAACCGGATCTTGATGCCATTGTAGGTTTGCAAGAACATAAAACAAAGTTTAACCATTAAACTTACTGAAAACGCAGCGGAATTTCAACATATTATTTACTTACTTATAAGCTGAAAATATGTTCATTAGGTGACCATTTCAATGTATAAAGCAAACCCAAACAAAGGATCTTAAATATGTGAATGAACAAGCTAAGAACATATGTTAAAACAACATAAAATCACAGCTACATGAAGCTGTGATAACTACCTTTCTGCTGCTGAAAAGTCGACTAAGTAGAGAGATAAGTGCTAAAACTTCGGCCAAGGCTCCAAGGAAGGATCCCTCAAGCTAGTATACCCCAAGAACTATCACAAAACACCTTAGATGCTAGGATTGAACACCAAAACGAAGAGAAACTCTTCTGGAATAACTTTCAGCCGAGTTCTATCTATCAAGAACAAGAAAACCCTTTTTTTTGTTCTATTGCATGTGTGAGAGAGAAAGAAGAGATTGAGTGAATGTTGTCTCAAGAGTGTATTTTTCAAGGAAAACATCAATACCAAGAGAAAGGCCACTCTCCAAGGGCGGCGATCTCCCTTTTTAAAATGGTGTTTCCCCCCTTAAAAGTAAATGACTTATTAACACATCAATAAGTCATTTCCTTTTAAAAGTTGTTCATCCAATAAACGTTTTATTAGAATAACACATACACATTCACTAGTTATTTGATGTTATTTAAATAATTAAATAACATTATAACATTTCTATAAACAAAATATCCATATAAATTGTTCAATCTCATATGCAACTTATTAGAAAACCCATTTTCTAAATTTGGTGTTATTATTTAATTGCATGATCATATCATCAATTGAATAATTGTCGGTGATTGCAAAGCTTGTTATTGGGTATAACCCGACTTGGATCATGACATACTAACCGCATCAATGTTCTATGTCTTGGGCATATAGAATCTAACACATACCCCACTTGAACACTTAGTCAGACTAGTTAGTTTTACTTTAGTATTTTCATTATATACTCATGACAATCCGAATCACCCTTATGAGAAGATTTTTGCAATGGTGAAATCTGAGGTTTGTGGATATCCCTACCTCTATACATGACTTATATGAATAAACACTTGAGGTTTGTGGATTACCCTACCTCTAAGCATGACTTATATTTATATCTACATAATACTTAGTCAAAACCCAACCATAATATCAATCAACTAGTGGTGAATGTTATGTTTAAGGTAGACATTATACTAATTTATGATTCCTTATTTTGGACTTCCAATAAGTGACTAAAACTCATAAAGAACACACACAATACATGGTGTCCAAATAAGTGTCTAAGTAGTATATACTTTCATGTACTCTTATATTTGTAATTTTTGTCTACTTTTCAATTGCTAAAATCTCAAACTTTGAATCCTAAACTTACACACTTTCATTTACCCTTTTAGGATGACTTTGGTGAATCATTTCACTCAATCATCTATTCTTGTGGATTCTATCACCAAAACCGTGAGTCATACTTTACCCTTTTTTTGTTTTAACACTATTTGGGTTGCAACATGTACCATTTATCAAATACACGCAATTATGCATTCAACCAAAATCATTCTAAAACTTAATTCATACAAACATGCTTACTTGTTACACTATTTGTGAATACATTCTAGAATACATTATCTTGCAAACAATCTAAACTCCCTTAACATGTATAGCGCTATAGGACTAGCACATCCGCCCTATTATGATGGGTCTATGTTAAGTTATTCAATATTTACGGTCTTGGTCATTTTTAATGCAGGATTATGCTAGTGGACACTTTGGTTTGATTATAGGCTTTGCATGCTAGCAATGTACAAACTTTACTATACTTTACTTATGTTGAATTGAGATTTATTCACTATTTACTATGTATTCAAACTTGTATGCTCCCAGCATATTCCTATGTTGACCTATATTTTATACATGTTGCAGGAATGTTTGAAGCTTTATCAAAAACTCAATTAGGTGGACTTAGAAACACACCAAATCTACTATTTTGTTATGCTTGTTTTAGACTTGTATTTCTCAAACTTTTTTGTATGTTTATTTGAAGCATTGTAATGTTTTGTTGATTAATGGAAATGAAATTTAATCTTAATTTATTGTCACTTTAGTTCTATGATGTCTTTGAACAATCTATCACTCTCGCGCCCCGATGTTTCCTCCATCGGTGGGGTGTGACATCCAAGTTCTCCAAGAGCTGCAATACCCAAGCTTCCACCATTCACAGATCTGATAGTCTAACTATATCAAGGCATAGTGAAGCTTCTACAAGTGAATCACTTACTGAGCCTCAAAACTCATCAGGTGATCCACCACAACACCAGGCAGAAGGAAGTTGTTTTGAAGGAACAGGAAACTGTTAATACTACTTCACAGCCAACCATGATGATGATGTTTTCACATCATTCAATCAGTCCTCATTGAATGATTTTATAACATCAGCTGGACAGAGTGTTCCAGTTCCTGAGCAGAATATGTCCAATCTGGCCCTATCTCTGCAGCTGGAAGTAATTCCTCGCCTTAGGATTCACAACACTCATCCTGCTGAGAACATCATAGGGGATGTCACTGAGGGAGTGAGAACAAGAGGACAGACTCATCATGGGAATGTTTGCTTGTACTCATGCTTCCTATCCCAGATGGAACCCAAGAAGGTAAAAGATGCCTTGAAAGATGGTAGCTGGCTTGAATCGATGCAAGAGGAGCTGCTTCAATTCAAGAGACAAAAGGTATGGAACCTATGTCCGCTACCATCTGGTCAAGTACCAATAGGTACTAAATGGGTTTTCAGAAACAAGAGAGATGATAGAGGCTTGATCATCAAGAACAAAGCAAGACTTTTTGTTCAAGTATACACCCAAGAGGAAGGAATTGATTATACTGATGTTTTTGCACCAGTTGCAAGACTTGAGGCAGTTAGGATCTTCCTTGCTTATGCTGCATCCAAGGACTTCACTGTCTATCAACTTGATGTCAAGTATGCCTTTCTATATGGGGATATAGATAGGGAAGTCTATGTATGCCACCTCCAGGATTTGAAGACCCACAACACCTCAACTATGTGTGTAAATTGGATAAAGCTCTATATGGGCTACACCAAGCACCTAGGCTGTGGTATGAGACTTTGTCTCAGTTTCTTCTGAAGAATGGCTACACTAGAGGTACCATTGACAAGACTCTCTTCATCAGAAAGTCTGGAAAGGACATCTTGCTCGTTCAAGTCTATGTCGATGACATCATATTTGGTTCTTCAAATGACCAAATGTGTAAGGACTTTAAGAGCATTATGAATAAAAATTTTAAGATGAGTTCCATGGGAAAAATGGACTTTTTCCTTGGGATTCAGGTAAAGCAAACAAAGGAAGGGTTTTTCATTAATCAATCTAAGTATGTCTCTGACATCTTAGAAAGATTTAAAATGAAGGATTGCAAGCCTGCCAAGACACCCATACCCAGAAACCATAATCTTTATCCTAACCTTGAGGGGGAGGATACTGATCAACATCAGTATAGGGCAATTATTGGTTCTCTGATGTATCTTACTGCCAGTAGACCTGATATCATGTTTGCTACTTGCATCTGTGCAAGATATCAGGCCTCTCCAAAGGTGTCTCACCTAGCTGTTGTTAAGAGAATCCTCAAATACCTCAAATGAGCACCTAAACTAGGTCTCTGGTATCCCAGAAACAAGGACTTTAATCTCTATGGATACTCTGATAGTGACTATGGTGGCTGCAATATTGACAAGAAATCAACATCAGGAGGATGTCAATTTCTTGGTGGAAGGATCATCTCATGGCAATGCAGAAACAATCTTGTGTCTCTATATCAACTGCTGAAGCTGAATACATTGTTGTTGCTAGCTGCTGTGCTCAACTGCTATGGATTCAAAATCAGATGTTAGACTATGGATTCAACTTTATGAGTACTCATATCCATATTGACAACAACAGTGTTATCTCCATTACTGAAAATCCGGTGAAGCACTCCAAGACAAAGCATATTGACATCAGGTACCATTTCATTAGAGATATTCATGAGAAAAATCTGAATAAACTAATCAAAGTTGACTCAAATAAGCAATATGCTGATTTGTTCACCAAAGCTTTTGATGAGCAAAGATTTAAGTATCTCATAACAGTTATTGGGATGATAAACATTGATTAGATCACCTCTTTTGAAAACCTTTTAATATGTAATGTCTTATGTCAATACAATTTAAGCCCTGTCACAAAAGGTCTTTTTGAAATTTTCTAAGTGTAAATTTCTTCCGAAGAGAAATTAACCCTCGGAAGTTATTTTTTATATCTTCCGACGCATAATTTCTCAAAGGATAATTTTCTTCTCAGAAGAGTTTTTGGTCTCGAAAGAAGCGATTGATTGTGTATCAGATCTACTTCTAAGGCTTACTCACTCTCCATTCGGAAAGCAATCCTAACCTTCGGAAGCAATGTTTTGCTTCGGATGTAAGAATTACATTCGGAAGACAAATTACCTTCGGAAATGTTTTACACTCGAAATGAAGATTTACTGTGTAACGTAAATCTCTTGGGCCCCACACTGTAAAAAGCAAAGATTTTGTTAATGATGTCGGATTATTTAACTGATTTTAACCTTACCGCCACTGTCAATTCATCCACTAAACCATCACATCACCTATCCTTACCCCCATTACCGCCTTCCTACCCTCTTTTAAATAATCTCGACTATCAATTTCATCTTCTTCCTTGCAATTTTTATTGCCCTAGAAATCTTTTCTCCTCTCTAACTTTACCCAAGCTCGAAATCATCTACATTCACCTTTCTCCAATGGCACTTAACCCTTAGCACAACCAAGTCGCACTTCTTGATTCGTCAAGAGATGCTGACTTCTCAGAAATCATCTCCTTTCTCACCCAATCATCTTACTACACAGCCCTTACCGTTAACCCCACTGTTTACTCGAACCAAATGGCCGAATTTTAGGGAATTGGTCAAGCCGAAACCCTAAATGGGACTCGTGTACTGAGGTCTAGCATTTGTGGACAGGAGTTGATCATCACTGAACAACTCATCAGAGTATCTAGAGCTTCATGATGAAGGAGCTCCTACTGAATTCCCTAGGCGGATTTGGACGGCACTTACATCCTAACGGGATATGTGGACCATAAGCAGGTCGACAGTCTACAAGTTCAACTTCTCCTACAACTGGAAGTTCCTCCTACACGTTGTTCTTCACTGGCTGTCAAACAAGTCTGGGGGATGGGATCAAATCCTATATGAACTAGGATGCTTAGTTCATGGATTGGTGAGAGGCCTGCGATTCAATTACTCAAGATTTGTATTCACCAATCTGATTGAGAATCTACAACGGGAAACATTTTTTATGTATCCCAGATTCATTCAACACATAATCAACTGTGAGTTGGACCAAGTATGCTTGTCTGTGCAGCTGCTCTGACTGTCCCTCAGATGAGGCCCACTATCTTCAAGATTTTGAAGAAGGTGTCCACCAACTTCACTGGAAGGTACACTACTCTGCTTCCAGGTATGATTGAGCGTATAGCTCCTGGGCACATCCCTGTTCACCCCACAGGTGATGAACCCACACCAGTAACCTCCACCACAATGCCAACACTGCCTTCTCCACCCATCACCATCACATACCAAAGATGCCCCAAACGAACCCTTGTTCAATCTACTCTGATTGAACAAGCCCTTCCTGTTCAATCCAAAAAGACTAGAGTGGAAACATGGGCTCCCATTCAGTCTGAGGTCTCTCCATCTTTCTCTTTTGACCTCAATATGGGTTTTGAGTCTCCTCAGTCTTAAACCCAGGAGCCTGACACCCAAAATAACAGCCTTAAGATGAGTATCTACACTCTTCTGAGCAGCCAACTAGGGACAACCCCACCAAAGGCTCAATGCTTGTAGACATTGACCAAGGTCCCGGGTTAGTAGGCTTAACCTCCCTATCTTTTACTGACCTTCTTTTCAAAACTGATGAAGAGATAACATCTCTCCATGGCAATGAAATTGATCTACAACACCCTCTTCAAGATCAACAGAGCCCGGAGAAATCCCTTATCTCTAGCCCCCATCAGCAACCTATAACTGAGGTGAGTCCCACTTATGTGAAGGGGACTCATGCAGATTTAGTTAACACCACAGAAGGTGCCTCAATGGACCTTATGGACAATGGTAACATTTCTCAGACTGAATATGCGGCAACCGAGCCTTTTGATGACTCTGAAAGAGACATCATTGAGCACGGGAAACCAGGGTGCCAAGAAACCATATCTGGTGGTGAGGCTGAACATACTAGGTATGTTACCTCATCTCCCCGTGATTCTTCAAAAGAAGATGGAAGTATGCAACTCCTCATTAAAGACCTTCTATCTAAAGTCTCAAACCTTGAATCTTTGGTTAGGACTTTAAAAGCAAGGTCCGCCACTCAGCACTTGAGATTGACAATCTCAAGGCCAAACTAGCTGAGAAACAGACAGAGAGGTCTGTTAGGCATGTACCTGTTCAGGTCTCATCGACTTCTTCCTCCAGCTCATCTAGCTCTCAAGATGATGCTACCAAAAAAAGAGAGAATGTTCAGAGACAAACACTTGAGGACCCATAGTCTCAAACTTCAACTTCAACCTCTTCTACTCCTATCATCACTGTGTCTGAGCCATCTCAAGTTATACTTTAGATTGATTCAAAGATGCTCAGCGATCTCTATGGACTCTTTACCAAGTTTCTGTTGAGATCCTCTACTGATCAGCCAAGCCCTGATGTTGCAATGCTCTACTTCGGAGCTGTAGAGCTTCAAAGGCTGACTGCACCTTCTACCACAATGGAAGAAGTTGGTCAACCTAAGGTCCACATGGAACCTAAGATTCAATTCGAAGGAGAAATGAGGACCGACGGCCTAGCAACTAAACAGTTGGGACAAAATCTACATCTCCTCAAATTTCCAAAGCTGAAGTTAAAGCCTCAGAAGAACAAGCTGAATCTTCCGAAGCTGAAATGGAAGCTGCGGAAGGACTGTTTAAAATGTCCGAGGAACTGATCATCACAGATGCAATCCTTGAAATGACATCTGAGGTGAATAGCGAGGACTTTCTGAATCTACCTCCATCCCAGACACCATCTCTGCCTCTCTCACAATCAGAATCCACTCTCCAAGAACCACACAGTCAGGATCTTGAAAGATAAAGGGAAAAGAAAGATGACTACGGAAGAGCTTTAGGAAGAGGAGAAGATTGAGAAACTCAAGAAGAAAGGAAGACTTCCAACAGAGAAGTTGCTAGCTGCCAGTACAAAAGCAGCTGCAACCAATCAGGAGGCTGTCAACAATAAGAGAAGGGAAGAGATCATTGACCAGCTTACCCAAATGGGAGCTGCCAATGAAGAAACGCTCCTGCTACCACTAGAGGAGTTGGTGGATCTGGAAAAGGCAACCCAGTTGAAACTTGAAGAAGAAACCAGGTTGGCCTTGGAGAAAGAAAAAAAAGAACAGAAGGAAGCTGAATTGCAGCTGAGGAGAGACATGATAAATTTCCTAATCTCCAGAGTCTTTAATCTTCAAGAACTCTCTCCATACAATGATGAGACGATCCTCTGGCTCTACAACAAAGAGCAGGATCAAATAAAGAAAGAAAGAAGAAAGGCTGCAAGAGAAAAGGCAAAGGAGAAGAAGAAGAAGGAGGAAAAAGCTAGGGTCACTGCAACCAGGAAGCTTAGTGAAAAGGCCTGGATGAAAGACTATCTTTGGGCCCATGGCTTCTCTGGAAGGCAGGTGGGTCCCATGTCTGAGAAGACACTCCAATGGATTGTCAGTGAAATCAGGCTGACATCCGGTTTGGAAAGAGGAAAGAGATGTACAAAAGGTAAAGGGGATGACCTTCACTGCAACCACCCAACCACAACCTGAACCCTCACCCCTACCTTTCACCATTAAAACCGAACCCTTCACCCCTAAACCCACATCTTTGCCCACATCCTTCTCATCACCCCAACCACCTAAACTTCCCATCCTCCAACCAAAAGCTATTCCCAGAACCTCTGAACCTTAACCTACCCAACAACCATCCCCTCATCCTTCTCAACATCTCTCTCTTGAGGAGTTCATGGTAATCAAGACCAAGCTCATCAACTGCACAACTTTGAGCAAAGTCTCATGTGATGAAGATTCTGTCAACATTACCTATGTTGATGGATCCTCTTGTTTCCTCATAAGAGATCAATTTTTTGATTTACCTAGAGGAACATTGGACCAGACAACTAAACTTCTAGGCCTCAACTCAGATTCATTAAATGATAAAGAGAAGAAACTTAGAAGGAAACTGGTGACTCTGCTGGATACCAAGAAATAGGACAAGGTTGCCAATCAGTCTCTTATACCTAGAAAGAAAATAGTCCAGTGGAGGTTCAATGAAACTTCTCATAACTTTGTTTTGGAAAAGGATATGGCGAAGTCAATAGACTTAATTCAACTTTCTACTACACTCTAGTAGATTTGATATTGCTGAGTCAGCGGAGAAGCCATTCTCCAACCCCTCCAACTCTGAAACTGCTGCACTCATCAGAAATTATCTCAGCAGTCTTCATCTAGCCGAGCTAACTGCAAAAGCCAAGATTGAAGAAGAGTTGAAGTTGAGAAGACAGGAAGATAAGAAAAGATCTCCCACCAAGGCGCTGCCTTTCTACAGATGGTGGAAGGTCCAGAATTGGAACCTATAGTTAGATGGGAATATGATTACAGTTCCTATCAATTAACTCGTTTCAGAGGGCAACAACAGAGGGTACATGTTATCCAAGGTGACAGACTGGACTTCTTGCCTACCAAGGATCTGTACAAACTTCTCAGCACCACATCAGGGAAGAACAAGGAACAGACAAATATCTACTCTCCTTGGTGCTGAAAGTTTTGAGAAGCAGAAAAAATGAAATTTTGGTAGCATCAGCCTAGGGGAGTTTGTTGGATCAAGAAGAAGGCTGGTGCAACCAAAACCAATTCACTTAGACAATTTTGGTACTACATGCAAGGGCTTACGAACTTAGCATAGAACTTCCGAAGGTTGTAAAGTTCTTCCGAAGACAAAGTGAAAGATAACTTCCGAAGACAGAACTCTACTTCCGAAGCAAAGAGCATGCTTCCGAAGATCAAGTCTTAGAAGAAAAACCTGAAGACTACTTCTGAAGTATGATGATAAGAAGAAGTCTCCAAGCCTTGGAAGAAGCAGTCTCTTCCGAAGTATAAGTGGCTTCGGAAGTACTTACTCTTCCGAAGCCATTTAACCTTCGAAAAACAATGCTATGAACCATGGACACAAGTATGGTCTCTGACACTCCGTTGCAGACCTCTGATACTGTATGGCGTTTTCTTTAAGGGCCATGCAGTTGACTATACTTTATTCCACTGTTCACCTTTTTATGATAGTATAAGTTACCAACTTTAGTTGGTGACAAAAGGTAAGTCAGGGACATGTCTTGACTACCAATTTCAGATAAGACTTTATCAGAGATACCTTAAACTATAGTCTTGTAGTATAGACTCTAGCTATAGGATCCCAGCTGGTATCAAAGTATTCCGGTTGTAGGTAGTATTATATAGGTTCTCTTTGTAAATCATTCCACACTGCTTGTAAGAGTCTTGTATTATTGAGTTGAGAAGCAATATATAAAAGTATCTTGAAAAGTACTTCTTGCGCTCTTTTATACTTTCTATATTGTGATCAAATCTTACTGATTCTATCTTTACCCGAGTGTTGTTCTAGGTGAGTTTGAGAGAAAACAAGTGTTAAGTGACCAATATCGATCCTGCAATTGGTATCAGAGCTACTCAGGCTCTTGATTGCGTGATCTAACCATCCAAATCAACCTGTTTTTCACTCCTCCCTACAAACCACTCACTCATAATGGCCCTTAACAAGTCCGAGGTAGAGATGGGAACCATGACAAAGGCTCCCATCATTACTCCTGAAAATTTTAGATCTTGGAGCAAGAGAATGAAAGGCTTCATCAGATACCAAGACAACAAGATATGGAACTCCATTGTTAATGGACCGTACAAGCCAAAGGTGGCATCACCTGGTGGAAACGGTGCCATGATAGAAAAGGCTGTTGAGGACTATTCTGATGAAGACAGAAAGAAGATGGATATCGAAATCAATGCTATGACCATTCTCATGACTGCAATACCGACTCCATTATGGGTGGGATTCGAGCATTGCAAGACTGCCAAAGAATTGTTTGATGCACTTTCTTAGATGTACTCAAGCTCCAATGACTCGAAGAAGGACTCGTTGAAACAGCAGTTTGAGAACTTCACTCATATTGCTGGAGAGACCTCAGCCAACAGTACTTCAGGCACATGGATCTTATCTCTTCTCTTCAGTCTGTGAAGATCACTCCCGAACTTAGAGATCTTACTAGAAAGTTCATGAGTGCTCTTCTAAACGAGTGGACATTTTACCGTGTCTCTATCAAGAGGACAGAGAACTTGAACACTCTCACCATGACTGAACTCTATGGCATTCTCGATGGATATCGCCTAGAGATGGAGAGTAAGAAGGGCCACCATACAAGCAGACCCATGAGTCTTCCTGCTAGCAACGCTTTAATGGTTGGTGAAGGCTCATTACCCTCACAACCTTAGCATTACCTGACCTACCAGCAGCCATCCTGCTCTCCTGACCATACATCACTTATTCTGAGACTCCAAGGTCTCAACAGGCTCAACACAACTCCTTTCAGGAAAGTTGTGCCTTTGTCTCAGGAAGTGGACACTTTGGTGTTTTGCAATACTGCTTTGATGATCTTGAGTGTTTCAATCCAGATGATGTAGAGTACATGGACATTGTCCAACAGATGGTTCTTTTAACTTATAGAGCGAAGAAGTTCTTTAAGAGAACTAGAAGGCATTTCCCTCAAAACCAACTACCAGCAAGTTTGGATTTGACAAGACCAAGGCAAAGTATTACAACTATGATCAACTTGGTCATTTTGCAAAGGAATGCAAGGCTCCCAAGACCAGTTCGGGAACCCCACAGGCCTCCACACATCTCTCAACCTCAAAGCCCGTTGAGAAGTCAACCGAAACAACTGCAATGGCTCAAGAAGTTGACTGGAGCTTCATGGTACAGGATGTGACTCCTGCTCAAGCTCTCATGGCTGGAACAGACGATACTCAGGTATATTACCAAAGTTGAAATTGAATAAAACAATAAAAAAACCAACCGACCTTTATAAATGTGCATTAGTAATGTTAATTGCGATCACTTATCTTTAAGGATCGATAGAAGAGAAGTTTTAAGGCCCGCATTGAAAAATAAAAGAAAAACAAAATGTAAGTTGAACTCCACCATACAAATAAAACTTTCTTAAAGACTAGAATAAAAATTAAAAAAGATATAAATGTGCCGAAAAAGAAAAAAGAAGATAAAGAAATTATAACTAAAAAGTAAAGAAAACAAGTTCTACAAGTACCCGTTTGAATTTGTGTACACCCATGTTAAACTTACCAAGGCATGTAGTGCGGGAATCGTGGGAGGGTGGGGATAACCCAAGCCGGAAGCCCCTGACCCCACCCCCAGAGCCCGACGAGCAGAGATAAACTCCGACTCGATGATTTTTCACTGAGGTTCATCGTCCTCTTTCTTTTTTTCTCTAGGTCAAACGAGGAAACCTTTAAAAAACCTATATGACTCTACATAAAACAAAGTACATTTGAATATAACAAATATAATGTCGAACACCTTTACATGCTAAGTTGCTAGGAGTCACTTTGGGCCAAAAAGCATTGTTTTGTGTTATTTTGTGTCCGTTAATGGGCTGTGTTTCAGTTACAAAGGCCCGTTTGGATAATCTCACCAAAGGCGACGAACGTCGAGAACCGTCGGTAAGTGGAAACTGCACCAACAAATTAACGTTCAAAACACACTAAGATTTGATCACTGATTTCTTCAAAGCAATCTGCAGTTAACTATGAGATCAAACATTGTCTCTGAGGTAATCATCAAACACCTTAAATTGCCTTCGTTTCACGTTTAAAGCTTCAGCTAGTTAGTAGCAGCTTTCATTTTGGATTTCAGTCTCTCTGTGCCTGTGTGTTTTCGTGTTTTGAGTACCTTTTTCAGCAAGAAATCGAAGGGTGTTTAGTAGTTGAGGAAGAATTTGTCCTTAATTCGATGAGAATTTGAATTTTGGGGATCTGTGGTAGGGTTTTGAAGTGGTTGTAAGATAAGTTTCAAATGCTAAGGTTGTGTGTAGGGAAATTGTGTGATTGGGTGATATCTTGTAGTCTGCTTAAGGTTTATCGAATTGTTATTGTATGATTGCGTGATTTCTCGATTGTTCTTACGATATTGTGTTGAACTGGTGATTAGTGTGAAGCTAGGGTTTGGATCCAAGCCCTAGCTTTAGGGGAAATGGATACTTGTTAGCAGAGTGAAGCAGAATGATTGGTGATATGGTGTTAATGTTGTTACTTCGTTTGTTTCTGGTCTGAACAGGCGGGTTTGCCTACAAGATTTAAGCAATGGTGGGAAGGCATACCATTTCTCACTTCTGTGGTGGTTGCAGTTTGTGCTGTGATATACCTGGTTTGTCTTTTGATTGGATACGACTCGTTTGTAGAAGTATGCTTCTGCCCTCTGCTGTTATTTCAAAATTTCAAGGTTTGTAACGGTTCTAAAACGAGTACATTTACAAAACTGTCTTTTATTATGTTTTTATTCACTTTTGTAAACCGAATGGTTTCTTTTTATTTTGCAGTTTACAGGGTCTTTACGTCTATATTCTTTCATGGTTCAATACTCCACCTTGTTTTCAACATGTTGGCTCTAGTTCCTTTGGGCTCAGAGTTAGAAAGAGTTATGGGTTCAATCCGCCTGTTGTACATAATTGTTCTGTTGGCTACAAGTAGTGCTATTTTTCACCTTTTAATTACATTAATAGCTGCCTTCAACCCAATTTACTCGTATGATCAATTCATGGACGAGTGTGCGATTGGCTTCTCTGGTGTTCTGTTTTCTATGATTGTTATAGAAACAAGCTTAAGTGGAGTCCAATCTAGAAAGTTAGTTTCTTAAATACCAATGACACCAAAATAAACATTTTGGTAGGTTGGTACTGATCTGTTTATTCTCTTTTGCAGTGTATTTGGACTTTTTAATGTACCTGCTAAGTTGTAAGTGCTTGTATCCGTTACCACCTAATATCATTTGTTTTGTTTTTTTGCATTACTTTGATTGAATTACACGATTGAAACGGTTTTAGGTATCCGTGGTTGTTATTGGTACTGTTCCAGCTTCTTATGACAAACATCTCATTACTCGGACACTTATGTGGGATTTTATCTGGATTTGCATGTAGGTTTCCTTTATCCAACTATCTCCATAAATGTTCTTCCATATTATTGTTTGTTTTTATAACACGTTTTTTTCTTTCCATTTTAGATACTTATGGATTATTCAACTTTATAATTCCGGGCAGCTCGTTCTTTTCAGGCATAGAATCAGCTTCTTGGCTTGTAAGTATCATTCGGGTCATTTGAGTTTTGATTGTTTAAAGTTTAATAATATTTTCAAGCCATATGCATAGCAAAATAACTGTGGATGGTGTGTACCAAATAGTGATAGTTGTCTTCAAAATATCTATGCAGTTATATGAATAGTTTTGTAGCATTAAAAATGCATATTATTTCTCATTCCACGTTTAAATTGTTGCCAAATAAGATGCAAGATTGCAAGTATAGCAAAAAAATGCGAAATCTTTGGTGCGAGTTAAAGCATATTTCGAATGATGCTATAGACTCTCCCTCCTTTCTATATGTAGAATCTTCATTCTACTTATCGCGTTCCACTATAGATGAGTCTCTTGCTAAAATTATTGGCCGGTACCATTGGATCGAGTGACACTTGAAATCTGAATTTTGTACTTTACTAATATAGCCTCATTAGGTTTGAAGAAATAAGCACACACCAATGCGCGCGCGCGTATGCATACATAGCCTCAGTAAAAGGGGATAAAGAAGCATACGTAGTTAAAATATTAATTTATTATAGCATGGGTTTACATCCACATGTGTACATGGAGAGTTGGAGCTTATAAACAACTCAACATGCACACAAATAATCACACACCTTCATTTTAGAAATCTTCTAACAACTTGTGTCAACCATTGAATATCAATCATTATAGCGTGAACTCTTAACATTCAATTGACATCAAAAGAATTATCAACTAATATTAACGAAAATGGTTATCTGTTACAATTAATTAAGACCAGATGCGGGCCAAAATATATCAATTGTTTCTGATAATAATATTCAAATTTATGTTGTTTTGCAGTCAACTTGTGTGCGTAGACCAAAATATATAATGTGCACAGGTGGTGATCCTTCTGGATACATCCCGACATATTCTACTCGTAACACAACATCCAGGTGGTTTGTTTCTTATTCTCTATATACTATTCCTTCCCTTATTTGTGATAATCTTTCTAATGTATTTATGAAATTATCAGTGGAGCTCTTTCCGGGAATATGTGGACAAACTTGTCGTCATGGATTCCACGTAGAGAGGTGCTTCCCCAGGTATCAAACTACTTGCAATTTCAAAACCGATGTAATCCTATTAAATATATTAGGAAAACTAATAACTATACTGAACCGTACAAAGTGCTGATACTAATATGTAATATATTATGTATGAATCATGAACTTATGTATTTTTTTGCTTTTAAAATTTATGCAGTCAACAGAAGAAAATAGCAGGTTTCCTGGGCGTGGGAGGACACTTGGTGCAACTCAAACCGATACTGGCACCACTAATGGTTCTGACTCAAGCCTACAGGCGAGACTTTTGGAAAGTGGTAACAGCCCGGTTCACCCTTCAAGTCAGGAAGCGATAGGTGCAGGACAGCCGAGAAACGCTAGAAGGTACTACAATTCAAAGTTAGTGAGTTTGTAATTGCAATTGACTCGTGGGTGGAGGTGTCAAAATGGGTAGGATAATGGTTAAATAGGATTTACATAAAAAAGAGTAGTTTTGTGCATGTTGAAATTGGTTGGGCCAGGTTGTCCTGAAACAAGTTTGTCAAATAAGTTGTTCTTTTCAGTCTATTCTGCCAAATATCAAATATGCTTACATAAAATATATTTTTGGTAACAAACTAAATTTTGGGATATAATGGTTCAGAACGTATCATGCATTAAAAACTACTTATTTAATCAATTTGACAGTTATTTGAATTATCGTTGTTGCTTGTTTATATTTTAGTCAGCCTGGGATAGATGCTAGATCAACAACTTTAGGCGCCGCCCTCAGTCAGGTTATACATCCTATCTTTGATCACAGAGCAAAAAAGCTACCACTTAACTTTTTATTTTTCTGATTATTTTTTAGAAACAGGTGTAGTATGTGATGTCTCCCTTATGAAATTATATATAATCTAATTTTTTAGGAAACTGTTCCATCAGATGAGGAGATTCAGAAGCTTCTAGCAATGGGTTTTGATAAGGTAAAACAATTATCCCCTAAGTAAAGATAAAGCCATTCAAGTTTCTGTGATATACAATTATATGCAACCCCATCCTCTGTTATTGAAAGATGTTTTGGGGATGCTTCAGACACAGGTCGAAGTCGCCATAGCAGCTGCTGATGGGGATCTAAATGTAGCAGTTGAAATACTCATGACCCAACAGGTAAGTATCTGACGGGTTGAAGCTAAACGATTCAGGTTGAGCTGACACACCACACCTTTTGTCTTTTTTCTTAATAGGGCTTGAAGCCTTCTATAATTAATGTGCTATATAAATATCATGTATGTATTATCGATAAAACAATATAGGATTCTTTATATACATACATGTTGGGCAAATTTTGATAAGTTTGACCTGTTTTAGTTTTAGACTGAGTGTTCTAACTTCTAAGTTCATCCATTTGACATGTTAGAGAAAAAAATATAACCCAAATCGACACATTACTGAGAGCTTTTATATGTTTCATCGTGCAGGGATGACTTGTACAGGCTGGTTGTTGATGAGTACATTAAGTCATTAATACGACACACATATGCAGCTAAAGGAGGCCCATGCTCGCGGGTACCTGTCTCTATGTCCAATGTTCTTTCTAATTTTACCTTCTTTTTTCCATCTTTTTAGTTTCTGTTCATACGATTTTATGTGGTAGCGACACTTGAACGATTAAAAAATAGAAAATATTCGTGTTCATGGCAAGTTTTCAATGGGATCTAGGAGGATCATGCAGTGATGGTAGTTGAAAAGCGCATCTGTCGTGTAGTTGAAAGTGGCTATAACTTGTTTATGATTGACGCTTGTTAAAAACCACACTTTAATGTACAATTATGATGACGTGAACGAAAGAGCATGTTAAAAAGTGTACTTTAGACGGGTGTACAATATGTGTTGTACAATCCGACAAGTGTTGACACAACTTGGTATTGAAATGTAGATAATAAATATTATTAGGTCGGGTATGGCCCATACGATGCGTATAGGCTTGACAACGATGAAACTGAGGGAAATTCAGAATATGGGGGGGGGGGGGGTTATTTAAAGTAACACTACTGATTGGTTTAGTATGATTTATGCCTTACTCAACCACCACACTCAAATTCGATTTTTCATGAGTGTTTTTTTTCCTTTTTTTCACGAGTGTTTTTAAAGTAACACTACTGATTGGTTTAGTATGATTTATGCCTTTTAATTGGAAATATTAATTGTCAATAAAAGCTTTTAGAAACTCTTAATGAACTTTTTTTCCTAATAAAATGGGTTTTTTAAGAAAACATTTTTCAAATGCGACATCTTTTTCACGTTAAAATGAGTTATACAGCTAAACTAACGTATTAAGAAGAATATCAAAGTTTGATTTGTGAAATGAAAATTAATGCAGTTTATAATAGGAGTAAAGTATTATTAGTTGTAAAAGAAACTAATGTAGTTTTTGAATCTAAGTAAAGTATTATTTGTTCAATTATTTTAACTTTAATATGCTACACCATTCTTTTGTTTTAGAGTTTTTCTATTTTTCATTTCCTATTATTAAATTTATCTATACGAATACTTAAATGAACTAATAAAATAAATTGTAATCATTCACTTAAAGACAATAACACAATTGTTTTACAGGCCGGTGGGATATTTTCTTCTTTTTTTCTCTTTCCAGATTGAATTGATATTTTTCTTTGCAAAAGTCTCATAGGGTGGCCTTTAGTTCATTTTCATTTGGTAACTTTTGCTTTTTTCAACGTTTCTATTCAACTCTAGAGCATTGTTCGATTTCGGGTCTATATGTCAACTTTTTGTTCGACGTTTTTCAATCTTTTTTATCGAACTTTTTGTTTCAACTTTAACACATGTTTCCAACACACATACAGAAATTCACAAACACAAACACGTCGCATCGTGTAGACATAAATACTAATTTGTTTACAAATCAGCTTTATAAAATAGACCAAAAATTTGTACAAATTAGCTTTTTTATAGCATAGATCGTGATCATTTGGAATTAGCTTTCGTGTGGTAATGAACACCTAGTCATGATACACACAAGATATAAACACTTTAGAATTTTATTTTATATACATAATACTAGTATCCTATTTTTATTATTGGGATATAATAAAATTACAACACATTGCAATATACTATCGTACCCTACATACAAGATTCTCGAAATCCCACTAGACCAAATACAAGCGTCATAAGACTATTGAAAATGAAAATCTCATTACACTTTTACTTACATATTAAAGTCTTCTAGCTGAATCTAAAAAATAGGAGCGAACGATACAGATCACTATCAGTATCGGGCACCTTGCGTGATGCGCAAGGCTACTTGTGGGGAGGTTTCACTATCAGTATCGGGCACCTTGCGTGATGCGCACAAAAGTCGCTAATACTACCCAAGAAAGCCCTACATCAATTTTTTTTAACAAAATACGCATAAAATTTCACTTATGCTGACAAAGGATAGTTGATCCCGAGATCATTCGTAGTTGATAGAATTACCTTTTAATCGCGCCAAGCCCACGGCTACCAACTACTAGTAGATCGAAATGCATTTCCTCCACGGCTTGACAAATCATCTCTTTAGGATCCCCTTCCAAAATTAAGGTTTCTGCTTTTATCTACACATATAGAATAACCCAATCATAGCGTAGTTTAGTTCGAGGTGTTCATCGAATCGAAACGATTTCAGATTATTCGAAATTCTAAAAAACTGAAAAATAGGTTCCAAATTATGCTAATAAGCCTAAACAAACATATACAACAATAAAAGCATGTAACCTTAATGTATAAAAAAGTCAAATATCCATGTAATTAACATAGGTTCAACAATCACAAACTCGAACTCAGAATTCGGTTTCAATGCTAACCGATCCGAAAACCGAATCCAAAGTGCAACTCGAAACGCTCTTACCCGGATCGAATAATAAACAATCTAGTTGTTCAAATTTTGGTAAACTAATTTAATAAGCTTTTAGATTCAATAACAATATAATATCATAACACAATATTTATTAAAATCTACAACAAAAACTTTTAAGATAACGTCTAAAATGCAGTAATAAAATGCAGTAATAAAATGCAGTAATAAATGACAGAATGAAATGAACCGGTGCAAGTTTTGTATGCATAAACGGATGAACGAATGAAATATTTTCTCTACAAATATGGTAAATTAAACCCACAACTTTAAACATATTATATTAACACCCAATAGTTATCTTACACACTCATAGTTACAAGACTTTGATAGATTATCATTAAAATCATAATGAATCATTACCTTTGATTCCTTAGAAATTTGAAACGCACGTGAAAGAAGTTGTGCTGCATTCTGCTGTTGTGCTTTCCTCACCGATTCCACCATAGCAGAAGACGTAAACATCGCTGCATGATCTCACAAAAAAAAAAAAAAAAAAAAGAAAAACCAGAGGGGCCACTTTAGCAAATATCCTAAACCCAAAGGGGAACAATTGTAAATAACCCCAAAAGCACCAACATGGCTCAGCAGGGAACGTATAGCGCTCAAACGGTTGCACCACATGGACCACCGTCACCATCCCCTGGTCCGGGTCGGGTTCCAAATCGGGTCGGGTCCCTTCACTTGACCCGAGGGTTTGTTGAAGAGGTGTTCGAGGGCCCACTTTAGGGCGTATAGGCTGACGTCACTCTCGTCTATTGCTACCATGACTTTCAGCTGCTTCTTTGTTGTTACGGCCGTCGTCGACGGCGGAGGCGCCGCCGTGTAGGGCGGAGCTCCGGCATCACTTGTCTCGCCGGTGATCTGTTCTTCCATTGAGGGTTTGTTTGAATTTTTGAAGTGTTTGATGCGACGATAATGTGATTCGTATTATATGTGATGTGTGACGTTTATTTGCATACGTGGCGAAGTGCTGTACACGTGGCGGTCTTATGATCTTAGGTGGCAAGTTCGCTTCTGCACACAATTGAAACAATATTTTCATATTTTGTGAAACGATAGGATCATCTATCATATAGATCAGAACAAAATCATGATTTGTTTAGTGGTTGTTTGAAGAATATTTTAGTGGAATTGGTTAATTTTAAAATGTTAATGGTTTTTAGGTTGATATTTTTTTTTGTATTTTTAGATGTTTTGTTATCTTAACTAACGGTGAGTCGGATTCTTTCGTTAATTGAGTTAATGTAAGTGGGGTAAAAAGTTGGTTTTTGCTGTCACTACAATTTTTTGTCTCTATTTTAACTAGCGAAAGTGTCCACCTCATCAGTAGTCAGGTGGTATATTAATTCTTTATGTTTTTACGATTATAATACGGTGTTTATAGAGAGAAGTTGATATTTAAAAGTTACCTATTAGGTCATGTTTAATATTTTGCTAATCATTGGGACCAAATAAAATGTCAAACAAAAGACATGTAAAAGGTTATGAAATGAGATAAATGCAAGCAAAGTTCGAATGTGAAAACTCTACTAAGGGATCATCAAATGGTTACCTTGTCACCCATTGAGGGAAGAAATAACATAAAATGTTTGTTAATATAACATAAAATATTGCTTAGAAATGTCTTATGAATTATGATGTTGAATTACATGGTTGTAAACACTTGAGAAATCCCAATAAAAAACATTCTAATATCTTATGCGTTAGTTCCGGCGATTTTTTCTTTTACGATCGACACACACATCTAATTTATTTTAGACATGGTTTTGAAAACCGGACCGGACCGGCCAACCGGGAACCGGACTCCGATCCGGTCTGGTTCTTTAAAACCGTTTTAGTGTTCAACTAGTGGTCGGACCGGTTGAACCGGTCGAACCGGCGGTCGGACCGGGAACCGAACCGGTTGAACCGGTTTTTTTATATATATTTTTTATTTTTTTTGAAATTTTTACATATATTTATAAAAAAATACTTATAATTTTATCCGGTTCTTATATACGGTCCGACCGGTTGAACCGGTCCGACCATCGGACCGGTAAGACGTCCGGTTCACTATTCGGTCCGGTTTTAAAAACATTGATTTTAAAGTTTATCAGAAGATTTTAAAACCCGGCCTCTAAAACAATAGAATCATTTAACACACTATGATACTATTAGATTAAATGGTTTTTTGATTTGAATTTGTTCTATCTGATGCCATAAAATATTTGAAACTGATTGGAAATCCATATGATTTGATATTTCGTATTTAAGCATTGTTTAGACATGAGTATAAACCTTGAATTCTTATTTTGAAATTACATTTAGATTAGTGAATTTCATTATGCATCTAGTATAATATGTTTTTCGATAACATAACATACATGTATTTATATAATCAAAAATATTTCCTTCTTATATGAAAATTTAATAGTACGACCGCCCTTGATGGATCCATGACACGATGAAACTAGTGTTCTATGGTAATAAATGTGTGACAAGTGGTATGAGAGCGTGTTTGAGCGTTCATATACTTTGTTCTCAGAAATTGATAATATACAACAAAACTTCAATACAAGAAACAATGACAACCAAGAGACGCAAGGTGAAGGCTTGGATCGAGAGATTAAGAACAAAAACGAACACTTGGTCGATCTTGAGAAGAAAAAGTAAAAGATATAACTTTGCTACTCGACACCAATTGATACTTGAGATGATCGGAAGAATAAAAAAGAATGAGTATATATAGAAGGTCTTGAACCGTTGGTGATGAGCTTAATGATTTAGTCAGAGCGTGTTTCTTCTTTTTGCAACCAAGCCCTCATTTTTCTTTTGTACCACTTCAATTCTTCAAGAATTCAAACTTATAAAATAACCTGAAACACAAATTTCAGAATTAATATCCACGAACAATGATACGTTTGCTAAATGTAATTGTTATTTTTTCAACATTTGTTGTTTCAACCGCAAGTAGCAAAGATCTTTATTCATGAGAGAGTTAGGTCGGGGTAATATAAACCCCTAGGGGTCGCTTGCTTGTTTTACTCTAAAGGGATGGAAGTCGATCCATGATGGACTAACCCAAGAGATGGGTTGTATTATAACGTTGTGATTGAATGGAGTATTGATAGTCGAACCATTTCTTACGAAACCAGTTAAAGTGAAAAATGAGTGTCACAAGCTAGGATCAAGTATATGATGAGCAGGAATGCACTAGGACATGCATATTCTCGTGAGAAGCATGTAAGAGTTAAACTTTTCTAGATTACGTCTACTCGTAGCTTAAATATATGTGTCCCTTGTCATTCTTGCATAATCTTCGGGGTTTCTTAAACGTATATGTGCTACAATTGACGTTTTTACACCAATAATATTAGTCTTTTTTTTTTGTTTGAAACCAACTACACAAATACCAGTTGACACCTCTCCGCTCCCGCTAATTTAATTCAGATTTCATAAAAGTTCCAAATGGATATATTGAATTAAAGCCATGTAGATCTCGTAAATATCATATAAAGCGCCTGTAGCTCAGTGGATAGAGCGTCTGTTTCCTAAGCAGAAGGTCGTAGGTTCGACCCCTACCTGGCGCGAACTAAATGTTTTTTATTTTTTTGTTCATTCTTTTATGATATCAAAACAACGATGAACACACACGTTGCTTACTTCAACAATCTTTTTTTGAATTCTAAGTTTCTAACAAATGTTTATTATGCACCTGTTCTAATCTTTAGTTATCCCAGTGCACCTAAAGCTGCTTGATAAGCATCAATCTGCAGAAACCATCACGCGTGTTGCTTGCGTACAGAAGCACCACCAACTACAAACCAATGACAGAATCTGCTCCTGCAATGCCCACAGCTTCACTTATAGAAGCACCACCGATACCTAGCAACTCAAAGACCGAATCTGCCCCTACGACACGACTACCTTATCAGAAAAGAACTCCATACACAAGTTTCTGTTCAAAAGTCAGAGAAGTTGGCACTAGAAACTCAAAGAGTGAAACTGCTTATGCAATGGCTACTGCTTCACTTTGTCCTGCTGCTGATCAATTTGGATTGCAGGTTATTGAATGTAACTTGGAAAATGTTTGAACTTATGAGGACAAAAGAATTTTAAGGAGTACTGTTACGGTATTACTAAGGTAAGAGCTATAATGTAACTATTGAATTGTATCATGTCTCCTGTTCTTATACAAAGCGATGAACGAAAATTAGGCATCAAATGATTGAGAAACCTGTGCATCAAGATGAGGGAAGAGGATGCAGGTAGATGACTGAGGAAGGTTGTGGTTGCATTGGCGATAAGGGAGGGAGGATGGCGGTGGAGGCATAAACGATAGTCAAGAATAATGATTCAAAATGATAGACTCACAAATGTCGTTTGTTAACGAACCATTCCACCATATTGTGATACCAGACTCACATGATGTCACACAATCTACAACAAAAAGAAACATAAACAAGATCAATGTTTTCATGGTGGACCGGCATCCAACCAGCTGTCAAACTGATGGACCTGTCGGACCATTTTATATGTAGAACTACTTTTATCTTTCGGTGGATTTACAATGTTAACAAAATATGTAGCGTGCAATGAGTGAAATCTGATCTGGTTCTTAGAACAGTGAATAAGACACAACCTCTTTATAATTTTCCATTCTCGGTTCATATAGAAAATGAATTGTTCAAACTCCTAGTTACATAATATGGATCAACCCTGTTAACCAGCTGGAGCCTAAAGAAAAACTATAAGGAAGTTGTATGTTGTTTGGTTTGCAAACTACCTGTTCCACAACTACATGCTCAAGGTCTGCTTACCTTGAGTACTTTATAGGAAATCAAGCCATCAATGGTCTCCACAACTAAACAGTTCATCTTCATGAGTAACAACAAGTATGATCTGGTTTTAGGGCCTACATTCACAAACAACAGAATCTATGTTAGCAGAACTTAATGAAAAATGCACCGACCCCTTTTCAACTCGTTTGACCCGTTACTTTTTGCAGGTAAAATATTTTGATTTGGACCGGAAAAGATATGTTATGTACTTATGCTGACCTAAATCAAGTGATGACAGCTCATCTTGAGTGAAGAAGGTGTCATTCTTGGTTTTCTGTTTAAGGTGCACATTCATCTTCTCAACAGCAACAAGCAAATCCTATAAAGGTATAGAATCAGAATCAGTATATCTAACATTTGAATCCTAGTCTTTTTGGAAATTGTTTTGCACATCTGGTGCTTTTGTTTTTCAAGTTATGTTTATGGGTTCTTTGCTATTCAAAACAGAAAATTCAAAATGTTGAAAATGAGAAATAGCAAATTCAACTTTTATTAAATTCAAAGTCAAACTTTTAATTTCGCTGGTATGAATAACAAAGAACTCAAAATCATAACTTAAACAATAAAGTAGATGAGTAGATGCGTAACAACCTTTGTAAAACAACCCGTATTTGCAATAAGTTATAATTTGTGCATATCATAATGTGAAATATTCGAATATGTACCTCCCAAGATATTAAGCCTTTCATGTATGAAGGAAGACTTTCATAAACATCTTTGGATACATCTATTAAGCACACCGAACCTTCAAACGGTTTCAACTCATTTTGCCCATCATCTAGTCACAGTTGGAGTTTTAAAGGCATTGATCATGTTAAAAGCAGGAGAAAAATAATTAAATAAAAAGAACTTCATATAACTGTTTACTTTCTACTTCCGCGATATCCATTGCTGGTTCATATAGTGGGTCCATCTCAATCTTATTGTTACCTGCAGTTGGATATGTAAATTATCCATTCAGAGAATTAATAGATAAAGCAAGGATGTATAACAATCTGCAAGATATATGATTATTCGGACTTGATTTGATGTGTTTGTAATAGCCCCATTTTACTTAATGTTGAGTCAGTTAATGAAATACTTTTGCTCACCATCCTATTCATAATTGACCCAAAAGATAGGAATCCAAGAAATTATTGATCTTGGTTTAATGCATCAGCTAACCTTCAGATTTAAGAGTGGCAAGAGAAGCATCGGAAATTCCAAAATTCTGCAAGCTCAATGTATCATCAAAGCTAACTACAGTCAAGAAATGTATTATTGATATCTCACACTTGACGGTTATCATCAATACGTTACATATCAGAACGCTTAACACACACCTCCCCACCCCCCTAGGCAGAGAAAGTTAACTAATTGACACTATTCAATAAATTCAAAATACAGAACTCCTTATTAGGAATACCAAAAGTTTATAAATGTGTCATTGTTTATGCACTGAACTGTACTATTTGTAGAACTTGAAATCAAAAGGATACAAAGAGTCATCTTCCATTGTATTCTTCAAATCCAAACTAGTATTTGCCTGTAAGTCAGTCATGTCCTCTTCTTCCAGTTCATCAATCTCCAAACCTAGAGTGATGAATTAGCATTACAGATAATCTTAAAATTTAGAAAATTGAATTCAAATATACAATATATTATTGGACCTTTATTCAAGTATTTGGGGCTCACACTGAATTCAAAATCAAGTAAACTGAGCAATGAGCATCAAATTCAAAACACATAATAAAAGTTGAAGTTCAAAAAAATTCCACTCCTGTTCTTCGAATCAAAATCATTTTATCAATCTGATGATTTAGTTCTACACAAACAAATCAAACAATAAGATCTATCTATCAGAGCTTTAATCAAGTATTTAGGGCTCACACTGTATTCAAAATCAAGTAAACAGAGCCTCGAATTCAAAACACATAATAAAAGTTGGAGTTCATAAAAATTTCAACTGTTGTTCTTCGAATCAAACTCATCTGACAATTTAGTTCTACATAAACAAACAAAACAATAAGATCCTATCTATTAGAGCTTTAATCAAGTATCTAGGGCTCAAACTGTATTCACTGCTAAAATTAGGGTTTGTGGAGTACCAGGAACGTATCCAAATTCAGAAAGTCTATCTTCAAGCTGAAGGATATCATTCTGATTCTTCTTGTAAATCTCGTTGCAGTGACCAAGCAATTCCTCAAACGACACCGTGTCGAAGGTCATCGACTCAAGGAGATTGAGGTCACCGGTTGCAGTGGATACACGGCGATTCAAGCATTGCACGAACGACAACGAAGCAGAATCTAATAACATCAAAACACTATCAAAAACATAGATGTAACGTAACAATCGACGTAAATCAACAAAAGCTATCAAAAACATAGATCTAAAGTAACAATCGTCGTAAGTCAACAAAAGCTATCAAAAACATAGATCTAACGCAACAATCGTCGTAAGTTAACAAAAGCTATAAAAAACATAGATCTATAGTAACAATCGTCGTAAATCAACAAAAGCTATATAAAACATAGATCTAACGTAACAATCGTCGTAAATCAACAAAAGCTATCAAAAACATAGATCTATGTAATACCGAACGGGATCGGGCGGCGGTTGACGGATTGAAGGAGAGCGTCGGAGGTGGATTGAAGATGGTGGCAAAAACGAGCTACGGTGTCGCCGAACTGCGTGATTGAATCCTCCATCATCTTCAATTTTCTTCAGCAAATGCTAATTTGATTCAAATTTCTTCACTGAATGAATGTTAAGGCGGGAACTATTCAAAGATTTGAACAGGATGAACTTGTGATTGTTGATATTAGATAAAAAAAGAGGATTATTAGCAATGAGGCGCTTGTAGCTCAGTGGATAGAGCGTCTGTTTCCTAAGCAGAAAGTCGTAGGTTCGACCCCTACCTGGCGCGATTTATTTTTAAAGTTATCTTTTTTTTCGTGTTTATGTGTTTTATTGTTAAGATTTGCATGGAGTACTTGTGTGTTATGAGTTTGTGAGTTGTAACACGCTAGACATGTATCGTATTATCCATTGACATAATATGTATCGAGTCATAAGGAATGTTCATTTTATCAAAAGGTAGATTTTAGAAGAAGTTATATCATGAGAATTTTTTTTATAGTCACAATGTAAATTAGTAATATTAGGTTAGTACAACAAACTAAAACACTAGAATGGTATCAAATCCATTTTGATTATTGTTTAGTGTCTGTGACACGCCTTAAAGGACACGATGAGTCCCTCTGGAATAGTATTAATTACCTAGACATCTCATATCGTTTGTCTACAAACAACTGAGTTGTAACGAATGAAATATTCATATATCATCGATATGTTTTGTGCACTTTGATCGAGAATAATAATAAATAATATTGAAATATGACAATCTTAAAGAAAATTCAAGATGAAATATCTCATGGTCTGTCTCCACTCTTGTAGCAAAAGCAAAGTAATAAGCTCTTAGCGGGTAAAATAGACAATTTTAATTGGTACAAGATGGTAGCTAAATGTGTTTGCTCCGGTCTAAGCCTTTGATGGGCCAGTTTTAAATACTTAAATAGTTAAATGAAACAAACATGTTTGAAACACAAAAAAAACAACGTTAAATGATGATTTGGAATTTTTAGGTGTATGAGTGGAAATAAAAATCTCACTAAACTTATAGGTTTCTAGTATAACATAATACACTTATGTTTCATGTATTAAACATAATACTTTTTATTAATATATATAACTAAACGAACATAAATGAACAAACATAAACAAACGTAAATTAACAAAAATAAACAAACATAAACGAACGTTCATGAGCCTAAACGAACGAACAAAACATGTGTTCATATTTGTTCGTTTAACTAAACGAACACAAATTTTTTGTTCATGTTTGTTCATTTACTAAATAAACAAACATAAACGAATTTCTCGTCGAACAGTTCATGAACGTTCGGTTCACTTACGGACCTAATAACTATTGACATATTGTTGGTGGGCTTCACACTTCAAAGTTAAAATGTAAAAACTCGTGTTAATTGTTTAACCGTTATAATAAATAGAGGGTTGTGTTATACAAACATCTTTTTTTTGTTATTTAAACATCCTAATGTCTCTATCTCTCTCTATGTATTTATAAAGAAAAATAGAAATAATAAAATAAATAGAATATATCTATAAAATTCCATTAAATAAATTTATTGGTCGCCTCTTATCTGACTATAGTCATAATTGTAATGAAAATGACCAACTCTTTGGTACGGCTGATTTTGATTGTTTGGACGTTGGAAGCTAATGAAGTTTATAAAGTTTTGAATAGACCCTCGTCAACATCATTCAACTTGATCATTTGTACATAAAAAATGGGGGAATGTTAGATGCTTCGTAAAACTATAACATGGTTCTGTTATAAATGTTACTTTTTGATTTTGACGTTTATGTTACATTCCTAAATTAACAAGTGAAAGAAAAGAAATTAACAAGATTTTTTTTTGAAAAGTACGGAAATTAAAGTTTAATGAAAATAATAATGTTTCATTCCCGAATTTAGCAAGTGAAAGGAAAGTTTAAGAGAAAATATTGAAATTTTTTCTTTCATTTATTTCCGATTTCATTTTTAAAAGACTCGAGAACACAAGTTTTTTTGTTTCTTTCCATTTCTTTCTTTAAAAAAAAACTCAAAAACATAATTTTTTCCACTTTTATTTCATTTCATTTCATTTATCTAGTATAAAAATTTCGGGAGCATAATGTTACTTAAATAAATCACCGCAACATAGGCTATGATTCTAGTTTATTATTATAAATACACTTTTTATATAATTATATTAATGAATATATTTATCAGTTCATTGTTTTTTATTTCACTCTAATTTATTTGTAAGATCTAACCTTGTTTTGCATCCTTTGAAATAACGAGAAAACGTGGATGCGTGTTATGAAAAGTTGCTCCCACCCAACCCACATAATTACAAATTTACAATAAACAATTATAACACATGCTTTACAAATAGTTTTTGAAATAACTAATTTCATTCACGTTTCTTATAACATTAAATTAAAAAATTAGTTGATAAAGATACGTATCCACATAATAAAATTTAATTACAGTCATACGAATATATGATAAAATTGCATTGTTGAGTTATAAACAAATATAATGAGTGCTAAAAATAGAATGAGATAAAACCATCATAGTGCTTAATTTTGAGACGCTTTAAGCTCGTGAGAATAAAGGGAAATAAATGTTCTTGATGGGTTATTTGACTGTGGGACGATCTAGATATAAGTGGATGTTCTACATAACCATCAAACATATAATACTTAAACTCATTGATTTTATGGTATAAGCTGGATATTTTTTTAAGAAGTGTATTTTGGTCTTTAAATTTAATGGTTGTTTAGAGCTATCTTGATTAAACGTCTTTTAAAGTGTAGAATTTCGTTAATCATTTATATGCGTAATTGTAATAGTATTTAAAAAATCAAAAACCAAAAATAGTCGAAAATCATGGATTCAGTTTTCGTTTTGACTACTTATCCTAATTAAGTTCGCGGTTTTGTTAATGGTTATACAAAATCTTAATTATTCGATTCGATTATCCAAATAAACCGAACATGAATCGGTTAATCGAACAACCAAACCAAATAAATCGAATAAGTAGGTTTAAATTAATCGTTTGAATTCAATTCAGTCAGGCCTATTTCTTATTTGATTCGGTCCAGTTAACAGTTATAAACCACATTGAATAAACTAAATAAACCGTTTAACGAACTATTGATCATTCCTAGCGAGTTGCGTGTTATTTAGTGCAACCATTTAAATTTTGATTTGCATTAATAGCTTCAACTTCATAAAATGATAAAGTTTAAAAAAATATTGAAAATATATGTTTTTTTTGTATTTTATGTTTGGCGAGAAACACGAATTTAATTGCAGAAAATTATAAATCTAGGGTTTCAATTTATTTATCTTCCAACCCCCAAAATTTCCTCTTTTCGCTCCCTTTGAACAATTTCCTCAAGAACTCACCTCCTCCACTTTCCCCTCATAATTGTCATTAATTTTCTGTGGGAAAGTTTCTCATCAATCTTCTAATCAATATCATGAGCTGAAAGGCCTTGTTTTCCTCGGTAAATTCATCTAAATATTCTTGATTTTGATTCATATTGCTTGATAATCTATTGAAATGTTCGTAATTTCTATCAGATTAACATAATTCTGTGTCATTGCGTGTATATTGATCATGTTTGGTAAGATTGTAAGCTTGTAAGATTGTAATTGTATCTGGTGATTGTTGAACAGTGAAAATACCAGTTATTGATGGCGCCAAGTTATCTGTTGAAATGATCGTAACGGTTATCAAATATTCAAATTAGACCTAATTTGTGGCATTGGGTGTATGTTGATAATGATTGTTAAGATTGTAAGCTTGTAATCGTAATTTGTGATGGTTGATCAGTGAAGATACCGGAATTTATATCGCCAAATAATGATCGTAATACATATATGTAGTATAGAATCATTTGACATGCTTAATTTTCGTGTCATTGCATGTATGTTATCATGTCTGTTAAGATCGTAAGCTTGTGATCGTAATTTGTGAAGGTTAATCAGTGAAGATACATGTGATTGCAGGGTCCTATTGGTGTTTTGTTTAGTGGAGGAGGGTTGATGATTTTTTGAGGAATTAAGACGAGGGGGGAAAGTAGGTAAGGGGGGAATATTGAAATCTTTAGGTTAATAAGTTGGATTTGTGTCTGTTTGGTCAAAATATGGATTCAGAAAGCACGAGTTTGGTTAATGTTGTGATTGTGGTTGTAGTTATTGTGATCCAAGAACAGGGTCAGGGTCTTATTCAGGGACTTGGTTACGGTCTGTGAAACGAAAAGTAGAGGAGTTTGAAGAAGATGGTGATAAGTTCATCATACCAGGTCTTGTAATCCCTTCTGTAGCTCGTGTGGATATTGAAAATGAGTGTGATGTGTTGCGGGAGATGGTTAACAACCAACAACGCACAATTGAGGATCTGATTTCTGATTTGGAAGAAGAAAGATATGCTTCATCGTCAGCTGCAAATGAAGCCATGTCAATGATCTTGAAATTACAACGTGAAAAGGCTGAAATTCAAATGGAAGCTCGACAGTTCAAACGTTTTTCTGAAGAAAAAATGGCTCATGATCAACAAGAACTAATGGCGTTAGAAGAATTGTTGTACAGACGCGAGCAATCTATTCAGTCTTTAACTTGTGAGGTACAGGCATATAAACACAGAATGATCAGTTTTGGGCTCACGGAGTCAGAAGCAGATGGTGAGAGAAGTTTCCTGACTCGTGAAAATAGTGTTGCTACAAATTTAGAAGGCCAATTTGATTTCCCGTCATATGATTACCTCCTTTAAAATGCAATAATCTGAATGAAAATCATGAGTACCCGGATAATGATAATGAAACAGTTGATATAGAAAAGTATGCATTTGGTGAAACCCCACATTCTTTGAAAGATATAGAAGAAAGAATTAATCAACTGGAAAGAAGTCCTGGTCAAAGTCAACCTGTTTTTGAAAAGGTTGTAGTTGGCTATTCTCCAATGAAAAAACACTCAAGGCGATTATCTGGTGACACTATTGGCTCATTTTTTGATACAGTTAAAGAAGATTTGGTACCAGATTCTGCTAGGGTCATAAGAAGTATTCCTAGTTTTAAAAAGGTGGAAGCTGCATCAGAAGTTGGGGATGAAATGAGTGATAGAATTTATACTATTGATTCTATACATAATGTGAATAATGATCAAAAGGCTAATATTGGTACTTATGATGATCTTATGACTAGTCATGAAGAGTCAACTTACCATAATGAAATTGAGGATCCAGAAGTCAAGAAATTATACGCACGACTTCATGCACTAGAGGCAGATAGGGAGTCCATGAGGCAAACACTTATATCTATGAGGACTGACAAGGCTCAATTGGTATTATTAAAGGAAATAGCCCAACATTTATGCAAAGAAATGGTGCCACCTAGCAGGGTTCATGTAAAGAATCAATATAATGGTGTGGAGTTGCCTTTCTTTTCAGTGTTTAAGGTAAACCTTTTTTTATAACAATTCAATCTGATTGCATGTATTTTACGTTTTTTATTTGAAGTTAGTTTGGTGATAGTTGGTTTAAGTTAAATTATGCGCCTATGCTATCATGGCATGCTACAACTCGGGTCGGATTGGTCCAACCCAAAAACCACCTTACTTGTTTTTCAAAGTTTATAACTAGTTGATGTGGTAAATATGGTTACCATAACCATATTGTTATAAAAAAACCAATCTAATTTCTTTATATACTTTTAGAGATAAAGCTAACCGAAAATAAATATGTTTCTGTTCTTTTTTCGTCATACAATGATACGAGGAACATACTATGATATGGGCGTCATTCTTGCTATATTCATGTTTTATAGATTCATATTTGTGTTAATATATATTATTTGCTAAAAAGTATTGTTTGATGTAATTACAAATTAGTTTGTTTTGTTGTACTGTTAAAACATAATAATTATCTTTGCCATCTTTACTCTTTGCAGTGGATCACATCATTTGGTTACTTGAGGAAGAAAGCACAACGAAACAAGTAACGATAATCCTTCTTATTATTCAAACTAGTTCCACATGTAGTATATTTTGAATTCTGTATTTTTATGCTTGGATATGGATTGTGTTACTGATTATTTGGTTATATAGGGGTAAAATAGTTAGATCCATACCCTCTGCAACAATATTGGTTTAAATAGAATATCTATTGACCCAATTTTAAACCTAGTTGGAGATAATTTTACTTGTATCACAAAAAGATGCATAGCCTTCTTCAATTAGCTAAGGAACACATCCAACCACTTTTTCCACCCAACCATTTTACTACAACTGATTATGTGATTTTGGTTACTTAGTATTGAATAAGCATTTTCAAAACACACATCCAAACACCCCGTTCACTCAAAAGTAAGACGACTACAATAGGAGTCTACAAACAACATGTACATTCAACATCAAGTTCTTGAGAAACAACACGTTTGCTGGCTAGTTTATGCTTTTATAATCTTTACATTCTTTGACATGTTTTCAGGCACATTTATAGCGCGTTGAACAACAGTCCAGGAGTGCTAATGATTCTTGACAAGGGACATCAGATGGGGCAATGGAGGTGCCTTTCAAGTACACAAGTTTAATCAATCTCAAACCCACCTTACACATCTCTGTGCTGACGTCATCCATGTCAAATCTTGAACAAATATTTGATTTTTTTTGTGTCAAATTACTATTCACAATCACACACATATATAGATATATATATATATATATATATATATATATATCTGGGATCTATTGTTATTACACCATCAAGTGTCTGGTTAGCTTGTGAAGTGTTATGTACATATGTGTTTCTGTGAAATAATAATCCTCCTTGTATAACCATGATTTTGTGTTTGGTGTGTTGATGATTTCTTGTTTTTCAAGAATTGTTGTTTTAGTAACCCATTCACTCGATTTGTATTATACCCAATATATTTTATTTAACCATCTGTCTCGAATTTAGTTATACGAATGTTGTTATTATTATTTTTAATATTAAATGTTAATATTCAATAATTACACTTATGTTGTGCGTGAACAAAGATTTACAATGCCGTGGAAAAATTAAATAACGAATAAATAAAATAATATGCAAATGATTATGATTTATAATATAAGAGGATACAATTCATACACCAACATTACATGATGTACACCACTCATTCAAAAATAGAGTACATATTGTAAATGATATTTTGATATTTAGAGTATGAGTGGTGTATGAAACCCACCCATGTCCAGTCAACCACTAACGATAGCTGGCCTAGAATCGATGGGTATAAATGGCTAATTATATTATTTATACATGTTAAATATGATATAATAAGATAATAATTTACAAATGAAAAAGATGATCTCATAAATAATACTTAAAATAAAGAAATCAAATAAATAGTAGAGTTAGAAGTGAAGTTTTTAACATAATTATTTAAGATAGATTCTAAATTAACGGACATGATAATTTGTAAAATGTTGAAACTGAACCGTTATAGGTGATGCGTTTAATATAAAATCAAGTAAATAACTTTGAAAAACTATCATAACTTCGTTATGTATTTGTGTTTTGTACGCACTTCTTGACAATTTGAAATACTAAAAGTTAATACGAGTGGAGTAAATATTTACATAATTGTCTAACACTCAAAAATCAAAACATAAATTATTTTTCACATCTAAAATACTTGGATTCAAATAACTGAGTCGACTCATTAAACTCGTCCGCGTCATTTCCCACCATTTTCTCCCCAATTTCCCCATATGCAAACTTTCATCATCCTCAACGAATTAGGGTTTCTAATTGATAACAACCTGCAATTCGTCACACAATCACTTTACACATTCCATCAATTTCATCTCCAAATCTAAAGTTTTCAAATTCTCCCCCAAATGTAAACGCTAACAACGCCAATTTGTCCAATTTCATTATAATATATATTGCGTTTGAGGCGTATGATTGGATTCGATTGGATTGAATCCAACAGCTGCAACTCTATTATTGTCGAATCCACCGATTCGACGTTAATAGCAAATGCGAGAGGACTAGGGTTTCGGATTCGGTGCGAATTTTGAATGGGAAATAAGAGCACCACTCCCAATAAGGAACGTAATGGATTCATACAATCTGTTACCGCCGCCGTGTGGACAAAACGGCCACGGAGAACGCACATCCTCCGTCCGATAACGAAGAGTCCGTTAAAGGTAAGGGCAATGCGAATGCACACAATGTTAATGATCATAAACCCGATGATTCGGTTCCTAGAGGATCTGATGCGTCAAGTAATCCGCACGAGAAGCGGAAGCCACCGAGCACGTTTAAACGCGTGCAGAGTATGGGGCTAAAAGACTCGGTGTTGCAGAGAAGGACAGAGAATTTGAAGGATATTTACAGTGTGGGGAAGAAATTAGGCCAAGGGCAGTTTGGTACCACGTTTTTGTGTACAGAGAAGGAGACTGGGAAGGAATTCGCGTGTAAATCGATAGCGAAAAGGAAGTTGACGACGAAGGATGATGTAGAGGATGTTAGGAGGGAGATACAGATAATGCATCACTTAGCAGGGCACCCGAATGTGATATCGATCGTGGGTGCGTATGAAGATGCTGTTGCTGTTCATGTTGTTATGGAGCTTTGTGCGGGTGGGGAGCTGTTTGATAGGATTATACAACGAGGGCATTATACGGAGAAGAAGGCTGCTGAGCTTGCTAGGATAATAGTTGGGGTGGTGGAAGCTTGCCACTCTTTAGGTGTTATGCATAGAGACTTGAAGCCTGAAAATTTTCTGTTTAATAATGAGCAGGAAGAAGCTCCCCTTAAAACAATTGATTTTGGGCTTTCTATGTTCTTTAAGCCAGGTATGATTATAGTTGTTTGTATTTACAGTGATTAGATTGATTTTAAAAAACATGTGAAATGATATAACAATGTTGATTATAGATAATTGTAACAAATACCCTACAAAAGAGAAGATCATTATATATGGTTGGTAATAAATTGTGCTGATTAGCTATGGTAAGAATGGGATATCAGCTTATACCCTTATAAGTAGTTACTAGCTAGTTTGAAGGTGGACTTGATCTCTCAGAAGTGATATTATTAAGTCTAATTATGTAATGCTTGGTCCGATACTTAATGGTTCATATTTTTCCTCTGATACGTAACCCTCCAATTTAATCTATGTAAATTGGTGATATTTGGAGTGTTGAATACAGGGGAGATGTTCACTGATATGGTTGGGAGCCCTTATTATGTGGCGCCGGAGGTCCTGAGGAAATTCTATAGCCAAGAATGTGATATTTGGAGTGCTGGTGTTATAATATATATTTTACTCTGTGGGGTCCCACCATTCTGGGATGGTGAGAATTCTACAAGTTTCTGCTATGTTGTTTGACTTGTTTCTATAGTTGTTTTTGATGATTTAATCTTACGGTTGCATTTACTTTTTTTGCTGTTGAATTGTGATCTGAGTTAGAAACGGAGCAAGGAATATTCGAGCAGGTTTTGAATGGTAATCTTGACTTTGCATCAGAACCATGGCCAAGCATATCTGAAAGTGCAAAAGATTTGGTAAGAAAAATGCTTGTGAGAGATCCTAAAAGAAGGCTTACAGCACCAGAAGTTCTTCGTGAGTATAAGTACCTGTTTATTATAATAATAGTAATATTGGTCTTTATTATCATACTATTATTATTAATAAAAAAAGTATTTAGTCCCTTTTTCAACAAATTGATGTAATTTTTCCAACAAGTGGTTCTAAAAGCACACATGCATCTACTCATGTTTTAATTTGTTGAACGTTATTCTATAGTTATTTCATTAACGAACAAATATTAAGTCTTGAAAGCTTCTTGTAAGGAAAAGTAACTTTTACACAGCGTGATATAAGCTTTTCATGATAATTATACAGAAATTTTGAATACATTTTCAGCTGCATAATGTTTTTCACCCAGGCTTTTTAAAAAACTTGACAACTGTCCATGTATAGACTGATTGATGAATATGTCAGGCGTTAGGAACCACTTATGTAAAAAAGTACATGCAAATTCATTCAGGGTTGGTTAACTGTTCGTTTACCGCCACTGTACTATTATGTAAACTGCAGTTTACCTTTTTTCAGAAACATACACCATGTATGAATCTAGAACCCCATTCATTTTGTGGTATATTGAAACTAAAACGATAGGTGTGCAATTGAGTAGACACATATCAATCACAGTATGAAATTATAAGGTTATAACCTTGGATAAAAGAAAGATTTGTTCTCATCTCACCCTCCCCAGATTCCACCGATAGGTTGCTATGAGTGGGATTCTAGGGGTACATATGTTTGTTTATGCCTAAGACCCATGAATCTTATATACCTCTATATAATAGCACCTTTCATGTTCAAAAATAAAACTGAGTCATAGTAAACTTGATAATGCCAAAAAATGGATAAATTTCAGAAATAGAAAATAAATGAGCAAGTAACAAAATAATTTATAATCATTTCTGAACTTTCAGTTTTTATCATTCAACTTTTTATCTTACTCTGTTGGTCATTCAGAGAAAAGTTCTGTATTAAATTGATCCCACATGTCATCTTCTAAGGTTTATTTCTATTTAAAAATGTCTGTGGGAATTGGGAAATGTAGAATAAACATTATGATAACATGTTTAAAGTTAGTACATGCTCGCACACACACACACATATAAATATGTATATTTGTGTGTATTTATTAGAGAAGAAAGCTTAGACAGTAGATATGGCAAAATAGGTAGGTCGGACAGGTTGAGTACCGAGTCATAGTCTCTAATATTTTAGTGTCCACCAAAGCAGGCAAAATAGGCTACTTGAGTTGGTTTTGACCTTTCAAACATTTTTGTCCTATTGTAATTTAAAAAAAAGTTAATATGTGTTTTGTGATTAGAAGAAAAAATCATTAAAGCAATTTTTATTTCTATAATAAAACGATTTAGGAGGTTATAAACATTCGTATACACTTTGACCCACATATTTGATTCGTTTCCTTGTAGTAAACTTCTAAGATTTACCAGGTAAAATATAACCCATAATCGATCAATTATGATAAGGCCTTCAATTTTTGTTGAGCGCTTTACCATTACAGGCCATGTCGGAAGATTTGAAAAAATTCCAGTTTGAGGCTTATCAGTTTTATCCTTGAGTTGACAGAGTTAATGGCATGGATGTGTGTAAAGTACTAGGGCTTTCATTACAAGTTTAATGTAAAAGAAGTTTAGTTTAAAATCCATCAAGTTCATCTGCTAGTTACTAACCACCTTTTGAAAAGACTCTTGAATGTTAGTTGTGCCCTCTAAACTCTCATGGTTTTTGCTTTCAACATGCTTTTCTAATTGAGTTTTTGTTCCTCACTTTGTGTGCATTTTGCTATACATCTATAGCATTTTCATCTAAAATACATTTAAGTACCTTTTTTTAATATTTTCACTGATCATGCTCTTTTTCTGTGCTGCTACATTCTTTTGCAGAAGCATTATTCTAGCTGCATACAACTCTCAAAGCATCCTTTTTAATTTCTTTTCATTAAATATAATATTCTTTATTACCGTTATTGTAGGTCACCCTTGGGTTCAAGATAATGGTGTGGCTCCTGATAAGCCTCTTGATCCTGCTGTTCTTTCTCGGTTAAAGCAGTTCTCTGCCATGAATAAAATCAAGAAGATAGCCATCAGAGTGAGTTTTTGTAACACAATTTTCTCTCAACTTCTCTTGAACCATAAATCATAGTATCAAATACTTATCCGAGTTATTGATTCTTTTTACATTATTATCAAATACGCAACACCTTCTTATCTGATTTCAGGTTATTGCCGAGTCTCTGTCTGAAGAGGAAATTGCTGGACTTAAAAATATGTTTAAAATGATAGATGCTGATGGCAGTGGTCAAATCACATTAGAAGAACTAAAAAAAGGCCTAGAGAAAGTTGGCGCCAATTTAAAAGATTCAGAAATTGCTCACCTGATGGAAGCGGTAATTTTTTGTGATGTAACTGGTGTAATGCGTGTGCGCGTCTGCGTGCTGATTATGGGGGTGCCTGGATTTGGGTCATAAAACTGATTATTCATGATTATCAGTTTTAAATGTTAGGATAATCAAATTTTGCTTCCAATCATCTGGGTATTTAGGGATCAAGTGATTAGTCTATATGTAAAGGGTGGCCGTACCCGGTGCTTGACTTAGCTTTCACTTTATGCAAGGTTCGGAGAGGGGCTGGATCAATTTGTGATTTGATGTACGCAGCCTTATCTTACACTTTGTGTAAGAGGCTGTTTTTCATGGTTTGAACCCACAGCAACCTTACTAGCTGCTAAGGGTGAATAAAATTACCTGACAAGTGATAATCCCTTATTTTTACCTAATTTGTGAAAACTTTACTTCTGTTCCACAAAATCGCTCACAAGAATGCCTCATTGGCTATATTTATGTATTATTACAAATAAAAGAGTAAAACACACATCCAATGTTATATGCTACAACTCGTTTTGTTACACTTAATTCTGATTATCTTTAATCATATTATCACTTTTAAGACACAGATCCAGACACCCGGGAAAATATTCTCACTAAATACCAATTACTAACCTTACATTAATTATTCCCTTTATCTTTTTGATCACACATATTTACTAACATTTCAGGCGGATATTGACAACAGTGGTACCATAGATTATGGAGAGTTTGTTGCAGCAATGCTCCACATGAATAAAATAACTCAAGAAGATCAAATGTATGCTGCTTTTTCATATTTTGATAAAGATGGCAGTGGATACATCACTGCAGATGAACTCCAATCGGCTTTTGACAAATTCGGTTTGGGTGATATACATCTTGATGAAGTTATGCGTGACATCGATAAAGATAACGTACTTCTTTCCATCTCTAATCTCATAATCGTTAAATCAGGTCAAGATAGGTTGGGCTGACCCGTAAACATGTTTTTGTCTATTATTCTTGAATTTTACAAAACATCAATGTATGAATTCATCTTGGGTCACTTTCACCGTGAGAAGTAAAACATAACTCAAATCAACCAGTTTCATTTTCAATCAGGTTGGGCTGACCCGTTTCATTTTCACTCAGGTTTCTAAAGCGTACCCATTTTCTCTGTGAGAAGTAAAACATAACTCAAATCAACCCGTTGTAGGTAAATGGGTCGAATAGGCCAATTTTCTTACAATTCGTTTCTTTCTATGGTTTCAGGACGGGCGGATAGATTATAGTGAATTTGTGGCAATGATGCAAGATGGCGAATTTGGGAGGAACATAAGCCTTCGGATAAAGGTAGAATAGTAATTATTGATTATTCATAGTTTTTTTCCTCTTCTTGATTTTTAAATGTATTTATATATTCAAAACATTAGCAGTCTTTTTTTCAAACTATTTATTTTCAATATAGATGTCTTCAGTCCTAGGTAATGTGATGATGAAAATTGACTTCACTTTGTCATTTTGTTCGTTTCAATCAAACTAGTCTGTCTGTTTTGTTTCCGGTTAATCGAAAGTGCGGATGTCGCTTTCGAAAAAAGTGTTTATCAGAACAAACGTGTAATAACCGCTATTGCATATTATTACACTTGGAACACACACTTGTATGAGCTGGATTTGATATGCATATATCTATCAATGTGTTTGCATTCTTTTGGTCACCTGAAAAGTATTCATTTGATTCACATGACATGCAATTATGCATTGCCATCTTTTTACAAAAGAATTGGAGATATGAAGTAAGCAAAAATGCCAAATTATGCCTATAATGTGTATTTTATAGGTGCAAGTAGTTATTAAGTTTTTTAAAAATATCAAAGTCTTTGAACTTATATAGTCTGTATTTTTTGTGTTCATATTTATACATCTATCACTAAAGTAGGATATTGACGTTTTACATTTCGACCAACTTTTTTATTTAAGGGCAAATCTATCATACTCCTTTAAATTACTTCAAACTAATTTTCATCATACTTGGGTGTATCGTGTGTTATTTGATACAATGAATGAAATGATTGTATTAATATAATTAAAGGATTTATGATAATAAATTTGAAATTTGATTTCAAATCAATATCATTTACCGTTGTTGACAATTACTATTTTTTTATTAACACCCTTATATGTATTAATAACCAAATAAAATAAAATAATCTATGTCTTTTAATAAAGGAAAATTAGATTTAAATAATTTAGAATATAATCTATTGACTAATAATTATATATACTAGCTGTTTGATCTATAAAAATCCTTACTTGCATTTTAATAGTCAAAGGCAATACTAGTATAGTTATTCGTTGATTTACATTTGATTTCCGAAGTGAAAATTATTTAGTGCTTAAGATTTGTTTCATATATGTTTGGTTTCAATTACTTTGTCAATTGTGATTAGCGTATAGAAAATTGCAGGATGTTTACAACTTTAATTTTTTACTAAGCCTAATCTTTTGTTTACAAGGCCTTTTACTTACATATATTTTTTTGATAATGCTACTTTCAATATTACATTATACTATTATCTTGAGTTATTTAAAGTGGTCCTCAACGTATATTATTATTTATACGTAGATGCATGAAGATTTGAAGAGTTCTAATATCACCTTGCGAAACCAAAATATGTTTGTTTTTCGTTGGATTCAATCAACCAACAGTATTTTCCAGCAAATAATCTACGTTGTTAGTGAAAATTATGTACCTTTCTTCTTATAATTCTATGATATATATCAAATTAATAACCATGTAAGATTGATTGTATACTTTATGTATTGTTCTTTATTTTTCTTCGTAAAACATAAACATGATTAAGGGAATCAATGACTAAGAATAGATAGTGATAATTTCGTAAATAACTTCATGTTGGTTATGACGGAATATGCTTTGGACTTTTCTCTTTTTTCGTCATATTTTTAAGCGCAAAAAGATATTATGTACTTTAATATTTTCTATAGTAACATACTTAAAATTAAGCTATGTACTTTAATATTTTCTATAGTAACATACTTAAAATTAAGCATTTTATTTTGTTAATATGAGCATAATATGCTATTATATATAAATTTTACAAATAATATGACATATATATAAGTTGTAAGAAAAGAAAATTTGAAGAAAAAACAAAGAACGTTTTTAATTCTCAGGATCCTTAGATGCTTTAATACCCGTATCAGAGTTCAAAGAAGAAAGCAAATTACAATATTAGTGTTGAATACTTTTTTATATGAATAATAATTCATCTTTATAGAGAAAATACAATATTTGATAATTATTAAAATGATAAAGTCTAGCAAACTCACTCTAATTAATATAAAGATAAGAAAAATAAAATATGGATATATTTAACTATTTATTTGTTATTTATTTTTTTAGCACAAGTATTCACTCGCTCTCTACTCTCACTCATGATTTTACACTCTACATCCATCAAAGGACTCAAACATTCAATTACTTGAGTAATGACATATTTTCGTACATACCTTGTTATTCTTATGCCACAACCTTTCGATATATTGATAAATAAATAGTCTAACTTATCTAATATGTCTACAAAACTCTAAGATTTTAAAAAATATGCATGTGTGTATCCGTATGTCGCATCTAAAATTTCCGAAAACTATAAATATTGAAAAGACGTTATTTTTTTGGAAATAAGATTAGACATGCATACCTAATACCAAAATTACCGACATGAATCCACTCTTATGCTTTCTAACAAAATCCATCGTTTTGTATTTCTATCATTTCATGTCCTATTTTTAATTATTTTTTATAAGTGAAAGCTATAATTGAGTTATCACCTTTGCTTTTAAACCTTTCGGACCGTTATTTCTTTTGATTTTTATATTATCTTAAAGCTTTTAACTAGAAAATAAGAAAAGTTATACAAATTGTTTATTATATATTATTGTATTGTGTAACATATCAATAATTTAGTTCAACTAATTTTTTTGTTTGGTTAATAGGTGTAAAGAAAAGAATTAAGCTACACATTATATTTCTCATTTGTTAATTATGTTTAAAAGTTTGTAATATGATAGCTTTTCATTTTCAGGACAGTTAACTCCTAACCCTCTCATACATTTAAACACATCGATACATTTAAAGTTTCTTTTTGAACCGCTGATATATTTAAATGTATGAGAGTTTAATGTGATAATATAATATATATTTATTATCAAAGTTGGTCTTACAAATTTTCTTCTATACTTTCTATCATATATGCTTTAAACAAATTTATTTGAACAAACTATTATATAATTACTAGAAGGGTGCTCGCGCAATACGGCGGGATAACATTTTACGTCCGACACGAGTTTCTAATTTTTTTAATCTTATAGTAATTTTATAAAAATTTACTATATTTTTTGTAATCTAAAATTTAAAACACCAAATAAATGGATTTTGCATGACGACTTGTACATTTATGCATTAACTTATTGTACCTTACAAAATATATATCGGTTTAGCAAAAAATTTACACCAAAACGTTTTAAAAAAATACACAGTTATGATTGTAGTATCAAAGAGTTTTTAAACATGATAGATCGATATAACAGAAATCTTAAAACAAATTAAATACTTTGGTTTATGGGTAGATAATATAAAATTTTATATAATTTATAATAATTATAAAGTTATTATGTAACTAACTGTAAGAGGTAATTTGTAAATAATGTTAAAAATACTATTTTACCCTTAAAAGTAATTGTACCTTATGCGTTAAGTGATGTAAGTGTTTTTAATTTAATGATATCTTAAAATACCCTTCTCATATACTTTATATATAGTATAGATATAAAGCTAGTTAATAATGAACATTGTAGTTTAACACAACGTAACACCACGTTTACAATTGATTTTATTATTTTCATATTATTCAATAAGTTTCATAATCATACAAGTCATAGTTGCCAATCTTTATTAATTAAAACGGACAGATGCACATCTCAAGCTACAAATAAGACAACGAATAACTAGATATTTTTTGTCATTGATTTCAGAGTGAATACGATTTTTGTTAACTAGTAGTAGTTTGTGGTCACATATATATGATAATATATGTTACATAAAATCTCTTCCTCAAATTTGAATCGATTTCTAAAAAAAATTTGACGAACGTTGGTTTGTGCCTACGACCTCAAAACATGACGTGTCTGGTAAGATGGTGCACTTTATTACCATAATATTCTCCGCTTTGTTTTATTTATTCACACCTTTGCTCTTGACGACAACATGAGGAGATCGCACAAGATCACCCAACCTAACCCTAGTACGTTTTACCCAAACATGTTAAATTACAAAGTTATGATTAGAGTATGTCTTTATGTTTATGTTCTTAAAATAAACTTTTGCATATGAATGATTCGCATAACTTGTTGCACATGACTTCCTCACACGCAGGAGCTCCTAGGTAACGCATTTGGATCGTCAAAATTTCGGTTTGGAAAAAATTTATTTATCCTCAACTTCAAAGACAATATATAGAAAGAAGACACAACCAACATGATGAAATTTGTGACTCAAACAATTTTTTGAACAACTAGATATTATCATAACTTTATACTTTACTTGACTTACATCAATTTTTCATAAATTTTACTGTTCTAACTTTAAATAACTTTGTTATCAGATGTAACCCGTAACACTTTTAAAACAGTTAAACCCGAACATTATTAAATACTTTATATTATTCAATTATAATAAGTACCTTAAATCATGTGTTCAAATCGATAGATTGAAGGAGTATATCAAGAATATTGCGTGGGTACAGGGGCGGTTCCAACACGACCATTGTGGGCCGTACACGTGTCTAGACAATATTAAATTGAGTCGTCTATGTGGGTTGCCTTTGTTGAAGCCAATGTGGGCCGTACACGTGTCAAATGGAAAACATAAGCAGATTCATAGGAATAGAGAGTAACAATGAACCATAAGATCATTTTACACTTGTAGAGTTGTGGCAAATGTGGCAAATGTGGCAATGTGTGGTTTACATTTTACAAGCATCTATTTACATTTCATTACATAAAACTAAAGAGCAATTTAAAATGATAAGGATTTAGTTTTAGTTATCGTTTTAAACAAAAAAAGATTTTAGAATGAGCGGTAAAGTGAATAGATGAACATGATTAAAATAATAAATATTATTTGAAATAATAAATACTAAAATAATAATACTATCTGAAATAATATCGTATATTTTTCGTTAAAAAAACCTACATGTATTGCGGCGCGTAAACCTTTGAAAATATAGGCGGTGTTAAAACTTTTTACAAAAACCAAAATCTTTATATAAACTGATGGACTAAAACAAATGCATTGACTAAGGCCATTCAGAACGTCGAAAATTAATATAAGAGAATGAAACCATTGAAAAAATAATAATGGCAGAAACGTTAAACCATAAAAAGCCAATTTATTTTTAATTAAAATCAAAACAATTTTTTTTAATTGTTAACTAAAATCAAAAGAATATTTTTTTCCTAAAAGTCGAAACATTGTTTTTGGCTTGTGTGTTATACTAGGTGTGTGGGTACGGTAGGAAAGTTGTAAGATTTTGTTTTGATAACTTGTATATCATATAAAAAGTTTATAAAAAACTTCAAGCTTGAAATTTTATGAAATATTATATTGTAAAAGTTATAAAAGATTAAAAACTCTATAAAAGAAAAAAATAAAACCTTAAAAGAGTTTTGATTACTTAATATAAAAAGAAAACAATTATTTGAACGTTCACTATAGATGACATTCAAGTAACAAGTATCTAGTGATGATGCAAAATAATTGCCATGACCTTTGGACATGTCATCGTCTCTATTAGATATTTGGTATCATATTATTAGACACCTTTCACATGAATATAAAGAAAAAAAAAGCCACTCTTGGGATGACAATTTAACATATGTTAAAGCATTCACAATGATTTTCCAATTCTTATCTTCATATACAATTTTTTTATTAAAAACACCTACAAATAATTCCAACCCATTTTCCATCCTCATACCCATCCATATACCCTCATATTTGAAGTTTACTTTCCACTCCATATATCAATCATTTTATAGTTTTTATGAGTGTAGAGAGTGATAGAGAAAAAATATAATAGAGAAATGAATTAAAATGTATTTTAATTGAATAGTGATAGATACGATGAATGAGAGGTGAAAGTTATTTTTATACAAAACTAGTTAAAAATACCCGCGCGTTGCGGCGGCAACATCACATGAATAAAAGTGACGTCGATTCGTTAATTGTTTGATTAAGATAAGTACGTTGAATCTGGAGAATTACACAGAGATGTGGATATGATCCGTTTTGAAGAAAATTGAATCATCAAAACTTAATATATCAAAACGGTAAATTATATTTTAAAAATATCCTTTTTATAAATTGAAAATTTTTGTTACAATATTATTAAATTTATGATGATATTCAAATCATTTTAAATAATACTATTAATCAAAATGTTATAAAAGAAACTAAAATAATCAGATTTTTTTTACAAATAATCAAACTTTTGTGGTTAAACTAAATACCTATAAAAGTTCTTGTACATCAAGTCGTGAATTGTATATTATATATAATGAGAGGATAATTTAGATAATGATGTTTTTAGTTATATAATTGAGACCGATTGTGAATGCTCATAATCTCATTGCCATATCTTTATCAGAATCTCATCAAGTGCTTGTACATAACGCAACAAAACACGTATGTGCATTAGAAGTTATACTAAATGCATAAAACATTGTAAATTACTATTCATTTGTTTTGCGAATCAATAATAGTATAATATAATTATATGCATGGGGCTGCCTTAACCACACTATGTTGTGTTTAACTTATAAATTTAGAGTTCTTGAAACATTTATTTAATACTAACATTTTTGGTTTATGAATATTAAATAATAACATCAACTAATTATGAGGCATTAGAGCATTCATAGCCCATATCTTATAAATATGTGAGTGTGAGTTCTTAAATTATAAAAAATGATATTGAGTGGTTGTGAGTGAATGAGAGAGAAAATGTTATTGTTCATTTGTAAATTTAAGGTTTACTGTTCAACCCTTATAATTATTTTAATATTTTTGAAAAATTAATAATTTTTAATATAATTATATGAATAAAAATAAAGAATGAGTTGTGAATGCTTTTACGTACTTCTCATCTAAAGAATGATGTTTTTTTATTTGTTTATTACGTGTGAAAGAATCCATATTTTCACACCATACCTGACAAATCTCTAAATATTTTCTCCTTGCATCACATAAGAAGTTTTCCATTGATTCGTTACCTTTCATCCCTTTTCTAATCACCCCTAAATCCTTGCAAAATTATCGCATTCCTAAACTATTTACTCAAATATATAAATTAAACTAAATAATAACACTAAAATAACAAAAAAATATAAATTAAATTGAAAACATATAACATGTAAATATAATAACATTTCATTTATCTAATCAAAATTACAAGATAGTATGATAACAAAATTAAATAAATAAAATAACATTTCATCGCTCAACTCATCGGATTGTTGGATTTAAGCTCGACTAATAGTCTACGTTTAGGTTTTGTTAATACAACGGATCAAAGTTAGGTGGATATTGCGAGTCATGTAACCCATTGTATGAATGTTGTGTTGGAAATTATAAATATTGTGATAATTGGGTTTATTTTATAAAAAGTGTTTGACATTATGAAAAAGAATGTGAGTTAAGTAAGAACTATGCTTGATTTTTGCTTTTATTTCGGCTTGAACCGGTTTTCTTGGCATTACAAGAGGTATGAAAAAAATAAATATATGAATTTTAAGAAAGAATGATTAAGATTTCTTGAAAAATACAAGATTTTAGTTGATATATATATATATATATATATATATATATATATATATAATATATATATATATATATATATATATATATAGGGAATGATTATTAGTAATAAAAAATAATATTTCTTTTTTAAATAGCCACCGGCCATATAAACAATTACAAGACCCGTATGAGCGGCTTGGTCTTTCAAATGACACCCTAACTGGTTTTTGAATGGCTCCGAGGCACGCGAACCGTGCTCACACCGGTCCCCATTACCTCGCCTCTGGTTCCGCTTGTTTTTTCTTCCATACATGAAACCTAAGATAGTTGTTTGTTTTATGATTATAACCTTTTATCTTATTTAGCTTTACAGCTAACACTTAGTTGATACCTAATTTTTAGGTACGGGTTAGTTAACACATTTTGACCATAAGGAACAAGTAGATGAATTTTCACAAGAATTAGATAAATGATCATATTTATTTGTATGCTAAATTGAATTTTATTAATCCATAATGATTATGTTGAAATGAACAATGAGTAATGCCAACTTGCCTAGTCATTTTAATGGTTGATATATATTGATCACTTTTGAGTAAGTGACCAAGTTAAAAAGAAAAAAAGAACTTTCAATTAAATGGTGGCATTCATGTATAATATGTTGTAAAATCTAGTAATTAAAGAGTCAATTGCATATATCTTGTCAATGATGAAATACATGTCCCAAATTAATAAAGGTTTATAAAAAAAGACTTGCTAAATTGGATTTTTGCAATATTTTAATTATTTTCTTATTTTAATTATTTTCTCTTTCTAAAGCATGTATATTACATATTTACTAATTTTTATTAAAAGTATTAATTGAATGACTTTTTATTTATATTTTACTAAAGGTATTTTTACACATTTCACTTCATCTGACCGTCAATTACATATTTCCTCAAGTTCGGATCTTAATATAAATAATAGAACAAAATCACATCTTCAAATAAAAATTCAAAAGTTTATTTCTAAACAATAATAACCGATAATCAAAGTTATATATCTAAATACAAAACACAATTGTCTAAGTTTTAAGCAACTATTATAACAAAACATTAATACGCAAAAATATCTTAGTAAAACCAAAGTAAAATAGCAATTTAATAGGTTAATTTTGAGAAAGTGGGTATTATAATATATATGTTTTAGAAAGAAAAAATAAGTAATTGATTTTTTAGCTAGAGAAAATATGTAATTTATCGTATCAAAAGGGAAACTATGTAAAAATCCATTTCTTTTAATAGTATTTTTATCCAAAGCTTACCTTAAACAAAGCTAAAACCCACAACCTCTTGGTTGTGAAACAAACTTTATATGTACTTGAGTAGATTTGTATGGAATAAGTCTTTACGGTTTTAATAAAAAAGGAGCTCAAAGTTATAGAATTTAATATAATTTTTTATCTTTCATGAAAAAGTTACAACTTTTCATTGAATTTTGTAAGCTTTCATTTAATAGCTAATTATCTAATAAAATTTATAACATATTTTGAAAATTTACAACCTTTCACGCAATATGCAAAAGAAAACTATTTATGATAGCTTTTCTTAGCGACATGATTGAATATTCACCATGGATGATAATTTAGTGAGAGTTACTTATGACTTTCTGAACACTATAGATTACATTCAAGTAACAAGTAGTTAGTGATCATCCTAAATAATTGCCATGACCTCTGGAAATGTCATTGTCACTATTAGAAATGTGATATATTAGACACCTTTCACATGTATTTCCATTACAGCTTTATATAACACTATATAAAGACAAAAAAAATCACTATTGGGACGACAACTCTCATTTTCATATCTTAGTTGTGAAATCGTATCTTATACCTATCAAGTAATTACATGTTGGTATCGATGTTGAATGTATGAAGTATATACCTAGTTGTTTAATGACAATATGTATAGAAACTTTAAAGAGTAAAAATTAACAGATTAATAGATTACTCTATCATTGATTCAAATACAAATTAAGAGAGAATAAATTCAAATGATTATAGGTATGTGGGTAAACAACGTGTGTATGTTTCGGGTGATCAAACCAAGTAATATGTAATACCATACAGTCTCACATTATGGAAGTTTTTGCCTTTTAAGACAAATTTTATAAAATACCTGTAAAAATTGTAATACAAATGCCAAATACCCATGAATTTGGGTTCGTTTGCTATCACTACTTTCATCATGTAAGAGTTTTCCTTAGTTTCTTTAGTCTTGATCGCATACATAATTTGAGAGTGTTTTAAATATTCCCTAAACCGTATTGTATGTTATAAGGTATTGATGGATTAGCTCGCTCTTTTTAATTTTTAGTGTTTCTTTTGTTAAGTCGAATTATTATGTTCGATAAAATACTATTCTAAATGAAAATATAAAATTTTAACTTAATTTAACATCAGTATTGTATTTTTGTAACGATATAAACGATCGATGGAAACAAAGTTTATTATTAACTTGCTGATTTATATGAGGAATATAGACAATTATTGTTTATA